>JAKSZP010007279.1:0-39401 GCA_022478985.1 Massospora cicadina | reverse complement strand
TAATTCTCTTACTGTTCCTGCCATCAACCCCATGTGGGAAGCTGACCTTGTCAACATTTGCAGGTCCTTGCTGGGTCCCCCCCAGAACCTGATACGCTCTGATTTGACCAATTTATCCATTTGGTGAATTCAAACCAGAACCCTACCTTGCAGGAGATCCCAGCAGGATGCCAAAGCCTCAACCTACCTCCCCAATTATCAAAATATAGTAAAAGCCAGCAACTGTGGAACCCCAAGGAGTTGTCATCCTCACTGCCTTCCCCACCCCTGGGGTTGCTCCTGCAAGACCTGCAGTTGCCACAATCACAGTTATTTTGTTTGCCTTTGGGCCTTTGGTACATTGTTGAATATCTACTACCCTCATAGAAATTCTAGAACCCCTTCTCAGTTTTGTTCAAACCGCTGTGCCACTGATATTCCTGGGCACTCTAATGGCTTTTCGCACACTCAGACTGAAAGACCAGTACCATTCTCATCAGCTGTTTCCTTGACAGGCGCTTAAAAGGAATCAATTAGAAATCCAGGGTTCCCATAAAGTGTCAATGTTCCCCAGAGATCTCCTGGAAGGCACAAGGAGCTTTAACTACCAGCAGTCCAACTGACCACACTAAAATTTCCAATCTCTATCACCAAAAAGCCATACAAAAACAGCAAAGAAGACTTTAGAGTCCAAAGCCATGCTTGAAACGCTGTTGCTGAAACATCTCAAGGGCTACCTTTTGAACACAAACCCCATAGAAAAAAGCGACCTGAAATAATTTAATGGATGAAATTTCTAAGATCCCCTTCCATTTGCATATTGAAAACCTAGGCCAAAAGAGAATTGCCTCGATTGTTTGATGGAGTATGTTGCATCAAATTCCTGAAATGTACCCCAAAAATAATACTAAAAAAGTGAGTTTATATTTCGCCAAGTTTTGATTTTCCATAAAACATAACACACAATTCAATAAAAGCACAATATACCCAAACCTGCTGAGGTGTGGCGGACGTTCATATGCCAATTCCCTCTGTCACCCAGTGGTCTTCAAAGGGCTGCACTCAAAAGATGAAAAGCCAACCACAACTCACGCCTGCTTCTGGACATCCATGCTTTCAACTCCACAGATCCTATTAAGCTCATGTTTATCCTTCACAACATCCTAATTCTATTATACAAATGCCAATGTGGCATTTATGAACTTGGGTTATCTCTCCTGCCAGCCACACAATACTAATAAGTTTGGAAAAAAATATTTATAAATGTGACTACCAATTGGGAGTCTTGTCTTATGCAAAAGAGCTTTATTTTAGAGAAAAAATATAGATAGAATTTCAGGTGAGTAACGGGGAACACATACTCAACTAATAAGTAGCTCAGCAAGAGCTTGAAATTATATATGATTTAGGCATCAAAGCCTAATAAATGCTGGCATCCCAGAAATTGCTTGATGGTGGATTAAGATCTTAATTTTAATAAATTTGCTGGAGAAATTATTTAAATTTATCTAAACTTTTCCAAATTGCATTGACTTGACAATTAAGTATCATCAGAGAAGTGGGATTGCACCATTGGGATAGCAGATTCCTAAATCTTGACCTTAGAAAATCCATTTACAGTCATCAATTGTTATGACTATGAGAATTTATATCTACAATTTAATTTTTAGTTCCTCTAAAACTCTTGTGCTATTTCATAAAATTCATTGAAGCATGATAATGAACAAAAATTTTACTAAATAAAATACAACTAGTAATTTAGTAATTCTTGAAAAACCATCACGGTATATCAATTAGTATGCCCTTTTAATTAAAAAGGGTCCTACTACTTGAAATTATTCATTTACAAAAAATTAGAAAGTTGTGACATTTCTTAGTTAAGATATAGTTATATAAATCTCATCCCACACTTCCTTTTAGAACTTTCTAAAACTTAAAAAATCACTAATATGGTAGGTGTCAAACATTTAAGGTGCCAAGGAAAGACTTGGCTTCCATTGAGGGTACTCCAATAACCATAATAGCATCCATAGTCTGCATGGCATCACTGTTCAGATTATTTTTTAATAGGATCCACATGTGACAGGGGAGCGAATTATTAATTTAACATCAACTGCATTCTGACCACTAAGCTGAAAATTGGTAAAAAAATTACTTATGCCTCTCGCAATGAGGGGAGGCTGGTTGGTTTAGTTGAGGGAGGATGAATTGACCATCTTGAATGAGAGTTGAGCTTTAAATCAAAGTTGGCCTGAGTGCGCATCTGATAACTAAGTGCATTCAACATATAAAAAATTTCTGATTATGTTAATATCTTCTTCAAAATTCCAATCTTCTGCAGCATTTTCTACATCTAAGTCTTGGGTATGTCTGACCAAATTGGAAGTCTGGATTTTTGATTTGTGGGCAAGATTAGTGTAATAAACTTGAGGTAGTGGTTGATGAGTCAACTCTTTGAGGCGGGTTCCCCCAATTCTCACCACCAAAGGACGCTAACACTGAGAACACTAAGAAAATGACCACTACCATCACTGAGATCAACAAGTGGGGGCCATCCATAGGCTGGGATGGTTCTGTTGAAGAGGGCAGAATCTTAAAATCAATAAAGTTCAAAATTTTTTGGTTTGGAATTTAGATACATTAAGGAAATTGAAAAAGAAACCAGCAATCTATTATAGGAACAGTGCATGGTAAATATACTGGTATGTTGGAGGTGAGGGTGTCTTGAGAACTTCTATGAATAATTGGGTGGTAGTCAGAAATTCCCAAGGATGCTGAGAACTTGCTTAGATTCATTGCTCACTGTTCTGTTGCTCTCTGGAGTTTTCATATTTGCAAATGGTGGATAGCTCATTTGGCGCTATTACTTGAGGATTTTACCAACTTTTTTGGTGGCGCTAGCATTTTTACTCCAATCTCCTTTGTGGTTGTTTCATTCACAAAATTTATCTTGAAAATGTTGCATCTGAAAGCCAATTTTATTCAGATGCTTGGGGATTCTTTATTTGAGCACAGTGATTCTAAGACTAACCAGGGTTTTTATTTGTGATCTGATGATTCTCTTATGAATTTTGTGACATGTGTTCTCAATTTTTACCATATAAATATGGCAAGTTTTGATTTATATTAAAAGGATTAGGATACTTATCAATTCACAGATGGAGTGAACTCGATATAGGGAGAGCGGCGGCCACCCATCGCTTGTCAAGGGTGTTCCCTAAGTAATTATTTTCTCCAGAAGTAGTGCTTTGGGGGCTTTCCCTTCCTATTATAAGAAGGGATGCAGCATACTATCATTCTTAATGGCAGGGGCGACCCTTACAGTAGGAATTACCTGTTCTTTAGAATTTATGCTGCAAATATTTTGTATATTTTTGCAAAAGTAGAAGTAAGGTCTTGGGAGAACATATAAAATGTAATGTCAAGGATAGGAGAAAATAGCTTTGGTAAAATATTAGGACCAGGTGTTCAAGCTCATGTGTATTTAAATATATGTCCCTGAAATCCTAATAATCTCAATTTCAGAGAAATAGCTGATCAAAGAGAAAACTTTTCATTCAGTAAATATAGGTTAGGCAGTATTGAGATGCCCAGAAAGCAAAAGATATAACTGTTTTGTGTTTATTTAATAAGTTTACAGAATTCATGTGAGAGAACTATTAGTGATAAATGTACCAAAGGCTTCACTAACAAGCCAGATAGACGGAGTGAGAGCAACCATGGGTCTTGTGAAAACCCGCAGAGGTGGTAGAGATGGTAAGGATAACGACTCCATAATTTGGTGGTTATGGTCCTATGGTTAGATTAGAGTGGTGACTGTTGTTGATGATGGGTTTGTGGGTCAATATATTGTTATTTTAGAGAATCCACTAGAAGGTAAATGGTGGCATTATTGTGAGGCAGGCACTCTTTGGCCAGTCAACACCTGGTGTAAGGTTTCTGGCTTCAATCATTAAGATGGATAGAACCTTATACCCCTTCAGGACCAAGAAGGGCGCTAAACTCAAAGCTCTGCCTCTCACCCAACTCACTGTTTTAAGGCAAACCTAGACAAGAGATGGGTAGCAGATGTCACTCCCTATTTAACCATTCCTACCTACAACTCAATTCCCAAGCCCAAGGATATTATATCTGATACTACATAACAGTATGTCCCAAAAACAAGTCAGTTCTGTGTGGGCTTTAGAGATGCTTATAAGATGGTTGCTGCAGGCACTTAAACTAGACCCAAACAAAGGTCACAAATAAGGCATCCTCTTTTGTAAAAAATTCGATAAATAAGGTAATCCAAGAGATAATATTATATCAAATTAAAAAACTCAAGTCTGAAAAAAAGAGAGTAAATAATGAGTGTTAATTGAGTAAAAAAGTTTAGATGGTGCCAAAGAAAATCCAATTAGAAACAGTTATCAACCCTTTTAAATAATGTGATAAAAGAAATTAATTATTTAAAAACATCATTTAAACATGCCATTTAAATGCCCATTAAGATCTATAAGTTTACAATTGTTAATCTTTTGGAACTCTTTGTTTGTCTAAGCCTACCTCTCCCACCTGCTCAAACCTAGAAACCAGCACCCTGCTGATCGTAGAGTGTTAAACTATTTCAACTATTTTCTTATAAAAAAATCTCCTCCCAAAATTTTTCTAGTCTGAATTTTACTTTAAATAATATATAATGAGCTGTCAAAAATTAAGGCTATGGATAAAGCCCGCTTATTAGCTCCATTGGAAGGAGAAACTATAGAGATCTTATGTTCAGCTTGTCAAAATTATAGTTTAAACATTAATAGTAAACATCACTCTCACTATTACCATTTCAGAAATACCACACACCCAAACACATTTCTCATAATTCAAACCATAGAGGTAGATCGTCGCCTAAAAGTCTGTAGCTGATTTTGAGGTCATTTAAACACCATCTTTAAAGCTCAGGATTCTCTGGGCATGCTCTATCCTGAGATAATATCTAACCCTACGATCTATTGGTTATTTTGTGTTTATAAGCCTTTTTGGGTTGAGACAGACAATTGACCAAAAAATTTTGTTTATCTCTTTTAGACTCCCTATCATGCAGGTCATGAGAATGATTAATAAAAGTCACATGAGAACTTCTTTTTCCCTGGATTAAATCCATGTTATTGATTACTGATGTGAGCCAACCCAAAGCGTGTTTTTCAGGTTGACTTCTTTCTATTTTCATTTATTTTCAAAACCCAAATAGGAGAAACCATTTTCTGTTTACTCTATTTGTTTCAAGATCCCACCTATTTTTTATCCCCAGATTGACTCTAATAATGAGGATATCACTAAAAAACTATTAGGGATGGTGGCAATCCGTGTAGAGTAAAAAGTACCTGCCATATCTTTGTACTATATCTCACTAGTAGAGTAAACATTGAAGCAAAGAGCCAAGTAAACCCAATTTATGAGAATATTACAGAGTTTCAGCCACTATATAAATAATCAGATCCCCAAGCAGACATTTTAAAAAGATCTTCAATCAGCGGCTATGAGCTCTCAGTTCATATCTAATGTTAAAAAGATCCAGATGCCCCTTGAGATTGAGCAAATTGGGACTCATGTTTGTTCTCTCACCAAATTGAATAAATTTGACTGTACTTCAAATTTCCTGTTCATGTCAAAGTTAGTAGCGTAAAGGTACATGAAAAGACCTGTTGGATACTGGCGCAATTAAAGATTACACTAACTTGCAGGTTGGTTGAGCTTTGGATCTTTGAGTTGATACAGGAGCACCTGGTATTTGCGCTTCTTGCATTCATATGGTCACACTTCCTCTTTGTGTTCCTTTCCTGTTCAGGGCAGATGAACATGAGTATCATTAAACTTCTCAGATATCTCAGAATTGTGTATCTTATGATTCTGGGGAAAGCTTATGGCGCTACCTACTCATGAGAATTGACTAAGAACGAAACATGCTGGCGTCCACCACAAAAACCTATTCCAGCAAAATTAATCTGCTTTCTAAATATGACATCAGGCAACTTGGTGTAAGCATCAGTGGAGTATTCCTCTTTTGATGCTGTTCCTGTCCTTCCTATTATGCCATTGATACTGGACCCTTACAAATCTATTTCTGATGTGGATAATGACAAGCATCCATGTTGTTCATAGTTCAACTTAAACTTCCAGTTGTTGTTTGATCTTAAAAATTAACTCTACCTTATACCCATACATGGCCCAGGAGGATCAAGCCCTGAGGTACGAATTGATGATAATATGGTTAATGGATGGATGATTACAATAACCCATATCATCTCCAGTGGGTTTTCCAAAATCTGATAAACACTGCAACATTGTGTGGACTATGAAACCAGAATACTGGCACTTTCCCAGATTTATACCCCTTTCTCTTGAAAGCCACCATCACCAAAATTAGTTTCCAAGTCCAAGGCATTCTTTAAACTTGACCTGGATAAGACGTTTCACCACGTGTGGGTAAATATGTCCAGGATTGTCTAACACTCAATTTGCACATGTATGGATTTTACCTTTTCAAATCCATACCCCTTTTTAAAAAACCGTTCCAGCCATATTCCAGCATCACATTGATATGCTTTAAAGATCTCAAGTTTTCTTGCACATTTGCTTATTTGATGACATTTAGTCCGCTTTCCCAGCACAGAGCAACGCTCCAAGGATTTGGCGGTCAAGGTTGCAGCCTTATATAAGGTTGAGCTAGTTGCAAAGCTGTCCAAATGCGAGAATAACAAGTACATAATGCAGTTAATTGGGAATATGGTATCAAATGATGGTCACGATATTGCTCATTATAAACTGAATCCCATTTTCTATTATCCTAAACCTGTGATGAAGAAACAAGCGCTGCTTTCTGAATCTGTCGCCTTTTTGAAGAAGTTTTTGCCAGTCTTCTCTAAGCTCGCGGTGCCTTTATAAGCCTTCACTGGCAAAACGCCCATTTTGATTGGCCCCCAGAGTGCTAAAAGGCTTTTAAAACAATTTAAAAATTTATCACCATCACTCCTGTTCTGCGTCTTGCTGATGAGATAAACCCTTTATAGTGCTTGTGATGCCTCTCGCTCAGAAGTTGGTTCTATCCTGCTACAAGAGCTTAAGGGTTGATAAAAATCAGTGTCTTACTTTTCTAGGAAGTTTACCATAGCTGCTGTAAGAACATATATAATAATGAGTTGCCTTCCATTTCCTGGTTTTTGATGCATTGGTGGTATCCTTTACAAGGCACAAAGCATGCTGTAGTGGTGCACACTGGCCACAAATCCCTCACTTTCTATTTGAAGCCACAGAAGTTGGTGCACAGACAAAATAGGCGTTTAAAGTTCCTTAGTTTTGACTTCAAGTATGTGTCTTCAAGGGTAAACCATATCTTACTGGATGTCATTATCTGCAATCCCTTATTGGGCCTCATCTCAAAGGTGACTATGATCTAATTACAATGAAAAACCTAAGAAAATTTGTGCACCTCATTTCTCTGCCATAAGTACAGTATGTCCCCTTCTTCCGCGCCTTAAACCTAAAAATAAAACTATACAAACTACCCATAAACCCCATCCCTGCCTCTGAGCTTGTTAGTGAAGTAGGGCCAAACACAACTGCCACATTATACTCCACTTAAGAGAATTCCCTCCTAACGTTGTGGTGGCTTTGTAAAAAGCAGTGCTGAAGGCCTCATCTTTCTGTAAAATCATTGCCAGAAATGTTCCATCCAGATGGTTTCCAAAATGGATAAAATAATCAATTTAAGTAGAAGTTATGGTCTCCCTCTCCAATACATTCCACATCATAAGTTAACATCATGATCCCCTCACTATGGGCTACCTTGGCGTGAAGTGCATTAACTTAAAAAAAGTGAGGGTATTACTTTAATGTACTCACAAAGGACGTCCCTGATTGGATAAAAGATTGTATAACATATGCCCAATCCAGTCTAATAAAAAAGGCGAAATAGCCACCTCCACCTTCTCCAACAAGCAGAAGTGCCATGGACCTCAATTTCAGTAAATTATATTGTGGGTTTTCCAATGTTCTTAGGTTTGAAGTTGTAAGTATTGGACAGGACCCACTCTGTTTGAATTTGGGAGCAATTCCCGATCTACAAAAAGGGGAGGAGGCTGACACCTGTGCCTCTCAACCACCCAAGGTGATAAGGCCCAAGTGGTGGATGAGAGGCGGGTCACGCCATTCCCCCTGAGGGTTGCAGTGCCTCTTGCAGCGTTATCCTCCGCTGAGCTGGTGGAAAACACTGGTCGATTTGCCAGGAGGTGGTAAAATTGCACAAAACATTTTAAACTCACCAAGATTCCGCCATTGTGTCAATGTCACACCCACCACCCAACAGGTATGGGGGTGATCAACCCCTTTACACCAACTGGGTTCAGCCTTATGTGGCTTGGCCCTAGGTGCAACCTGTCATCCGCCCAAAATGTCGCTGCCATAGAAAATGAATGTGTAGAACAAAAAAAATAAATTTGATAATGAGCCCAAAACAAATTTGGCTAAGCAGTCTGTACCTATGTCAGTTGCAAATTAGGTCTTGAAACCCAATCTGACAGCTTGGTTCAAATTTATTCCTGATGGCAGTTGTGCAAATGATACAATTTTACCAGTGAGCTTATAAGCAGCAGTTCCAAACAGATAACGCTGTTGCTCCATTTTCTTAATTCCCCCTTTTAAAAAAAATTGATTTAAAATTTATTGCGGGGAAGGCTGACCATGGGATGGACACTTCTGAATATGACTCAGAAGAGACAAAACTTAGTACCAGAGAAGGCACCCCAGAGAAGCGATGCTATCTCTTGTTGCCAGCGGGAACGCCACTTATGGGGAGGGGGAGGGAATGTGTGAAGGGGCCGTAGCCACAATTGAACTCGTGTGGAGGAAGGGGTCTGATTTGATGAACCAGACTGGGAAACAGGAGGAGACCAGCTGTTGGCGACGCGGTGGGAGGTATCCAAACATCCACGCTTAAAAGTAGTCCACCAAATGAGACCAGAATCTGTGAACAGCTTCTGGGAGGGTGGGAGTAGAGCCTGCAATGGCATCTAAGACAATCGTGTGGATGGTCCACATGGCGATTGCAACCACCAAAGCATGGAGGGAGGGTGGAAGAGTGGGGGCCATTGATAGAGCAAACATATCTCTTGACAGACTGAAGGGATGCGTTTGATCCTGGCCCAGCAGCCGTTGAACTTCGCGCCATATAACTTTAGAGGTAGGGAACTTCTCCAGGTATTGGAACAGCGTTCCGTACTGGCCACACACGACACAGGATGAGTGTAAAGCATTAGAGCGCTCAGCTGTATGATACACCCGCCTCAGGCAGTGCCACACATGGGAGCGGACTTGAGGCTGCAACAGAGGATGATGTACGTATTTCCAGATAGTTTTTTGGGTCTCAATGGAGTAAGGGATGTCCATCATGTCCAGGTAGTCCACCCTGGATAGGACATGGGGCCGAATGGGGATCATGCCATCATGGATGGGTAGCCCCTGTACCTCTTGTGTGAACTGAGGAGAAGGGCGGCCTCTTTGGGTTGTATGTCCGCTAATATGAATTCTCCACTCAGCGCTCCGCATGGAGAGTAGGATTCGTTTGTAGTGGGTTTTAGTCCCGTGGGGACCTGTGGCCAATGTGTGTGATGCGAGGTATTTCATCAGGGAGTGGGGGTTTGATGGATTGTTGAGGCCCAAGGCGCGGGAGAAGTTGGAGCGGGCTGCGCGGGACCAGTGTTGGGAGGGGAGTGTAGGGGCGGTGACAGCAGCAATCCAGGTGCCCAGGATCTTGGCAGCATGGGCTTTGAAGTCAAGCAGGCCCATGCCACCATGATGATGAGGGCCAAACATGACCTCTAGCCATACGTGTGGATGGCGGCCTGACCAAAGACATCCTTGCAGCAAGGCATACAAGGATTTGAAGAAGCTTGGGGAGAAGGGGATGGCGTGAGCTCCAAAATCAGAATTTGGAGAGGAGCATAGAGTTGGCTAAAACAACCCTGCCAGTAAGGGAAGTAGGGTGGGCTCTGAGAGAGGCGATTCGCTTCATCACGTTGTCCAGAATATGGCACTCCATTACTGCTGATGCGTATCCGCCTGCCTCCATCCACACGCCCAGATGGCGTACCGGTCCTATGGTAGGACGTTGCGCAAAGGGGAGCACCAGTGGGGCGGTGTGTGTTGAGTTAATAGGGCGAGGATGTGGGCGAGCAGATGGGCTGGGTTGTGAACTAATTTGCTGGGGTCCAGCAGTTCTGGAACTGACCAAGGAGGATGATTTCGGTTTTGGAAGTGTTCAGTGCCACGTTGCTTACCCGGGAATACTCCTGGATGAGAGCTTCGAGCGCGCGTGCATCTTGATTATTAGACACCCAAACCACACAATCATCTGCGAACGCCATTATCTTGACTGGGGCTTGGCCTGGCACATGGACCCCAGTGAGTTGGGCATTCACATTTCGCAGTAATGGGTCAAGGCTGAAGTTGTATAAGAGTGGGCTGAGGGGGTTTTCTTGTCACAAGCCCCTTTGTTGGCAGACTACTTCCATTAGGAAGCCAGGGACAAGTACTGCCATTGTTGCAGATTCTGTGAGCAGCATCACCCAGTTGATGAAGCGAGGGGGTTGGCAGAATTGATGGAGGTAGCCCCTGAGGTATTCCCAGTTTACTCTATCATAAACCTTTTGTTGGAATAATAATACAAGTGCTCCAGAGGCTGTGGATTGACATACATTAGCCACAGAGTGCACGTTATCCCAAATCGACCTTCTGGGTATGAAACTGAATTGTTCTGGGGAGATGGTGGCAGATGCTACAGACCCTAAACGGTTAGCCATGATTTTTGTTAAAATTTTAGTGTCTGTGTTTTTTAGAGAAATAGGGCGCCAGTTGGCTAAGTCTAGCTTATCCCCTTTCTTGAAGAGTGTGACGGTAAAGGCCTCATGTCCTCCTGGTAGGAGGCGCGTTTCCAACAGGCTTTGGTTAAGTGGGGCGAGCAGTAAAGGGGATATATATTTGAATTACTTTTTGTAGAACTCATATGGAATGCCATCCGGTCCTGTGCATTTTTGGTTTGGCGCACCGCAAATGGCTGTCCATAATTTGGTCGTAGTAATCAAATTCATTATTTCCAGGTATTGGAAAATGGTGCAGATGCGGGCTCAGTCAAGAAATTCTGCCACTTCGGCCAGCTGAATTGGATCAGATTGGTACAACTTGGAGTAATACTTTTGTGTTTCAATTGCCACTTCAGCTGGCATATCCGCAATGGAATCATCCGATCTTTGCACCTGTGTGCAGGCCACGCTCTGGCATGGTGCAAAATTTTTTTAAAGAAATATGCGGTGCACTTGTCACCTTTTGTGATGCGTGTGGCCCTGTACTGAACACAAACCTGATGTTTGTGTTGCCTTTTGAGTGCGTTGAGGTGGGCGGCTGCCTCCACCCACTTCTGGCCCCATGCAGAGCTTTATCCTGTAGCTGGGATGTTGGAGTCCAGGTGTGCCAACTCTGCCAGAGCACACAAAATGACTGCTGATGTGGCCCATGAGCATCTGGAGGAGAGATGGCGAGAGTGGTGGATGGTGTCATCTTTGAAAGTTGCCCATGTGGAAATGGGGTCCATGCAAAACGGTGCAACAAACTTTTTTGCCAAAGTTGCCTCTTCCACCCATGTGGAAAATCCTGGCGATGCGAGCTCGGAGGGGGGGGCGGATTTTGCACCAATGTGGGGCCTTAGCAGCTGTGACAGGTAGGTGGTAGGTTAGCGAGACCAGTTGATGGTCGGAGAATTCCATTTTTGTTGTTTTGAAGTGGGAGATGTGGGGTTGGAATTTCGCCAGCGTTAGGATAAGGTTGATGCGGGTCATGAACCTTAGTTGGCCGTTGTGGACGTGGGGATGCATCATGTTTTTGAGCAGCAGGACATGTTGCAGCAGCGCATCCATTAACCTGAGGGTGCCTTTAGAACGCGCAGTTCTACATGACCCTAGGGGCGTGGGGTGAGGAAGGCCACCGGTCCATTGGTGTTTAGCCAACAGTTCATATCACCGACTAGGAAAGAGTCTGGGGGTAGTGGGAGGGATTTGACCAATGAGAAAAATTCCTGGTGCTCACGTGCACCATTTGGGGCATAGATGTTAAAGATTGCGTGCGCTACATCAGCCCATGAGAAAGTGAAAACAAGAACTTGGCCATTTAGGAATGTTTCTGAAGATAAAAATTGAAAAAATTATTTTTCCAAATTAGCACCCCACAGTGCTTTGACCAAAAGGATAGGGATGGAGGAGCATTGTTTTTCAAGCTTCCTCAGAACCTCGTGGACAGTGGGACTCCTGGATGGCCAGGATATCCACAGGTAAATTGTGTTGTAAAAAACTCAGTTTTCTAGCCTGGGATAGGGAGGCCTTGAGTCTGGCGATATTCAGCGTCCCTAAAGTGAAGGTTTCCCCCATCACACCTTAGGTGCGAGGGGATGGGCACCTGGGCCCAACAGCCTCCTCTAGATCCCTATGGGCCTTCACAGCAGCGCGGGTGTTAGCAGCAACAATATTGGGGTTTTTGTTAATTTTTTTGGAAAGAGTAGCGTTGGCTTTAGCCTTTGCTTTTTGTTTTCCTGACGTCAGACGAATTTTTGCGGTGCAGATGAGTTCGGTGCACCATTTAGTGGGTTGAAGTATTTTTTTTAGTTGGGATGGGTCCCAAGTCAGTTTTGACCGGAGCTTGGGTGCAACGATTGGGTGAGATCAAATCCCCCATTGGGTTCTTGGATTGAGTGGCCCGCTCAGCATGGGCTTCTCAATCTGATTGGTTGATGGATTCCTGAGTTGCTTCCGCCACGAAGGTTTCCATGTCCTCCTAGCATTGTGAGTGTGGGATAGCAGTGGTGGCCTTGGCCTCTTCCTTTGACGCGGCCCTGTGGGCCTGCTTGGCCTTCTTCCGCTCTTGTGGGGAGATAGGCTTTACCAGTAGGTAGCAGCCTTGTGCTCCCCACGGGAAAGCCTCTTTGGTGCTTGCAGTTGGTTTGTAGTGCGCCTCTCCACTGGCCATGGCTGCCGAGGGGTGCTCTTGGAATGTGACGCCCTCCTTGGTGGGGCATGCGTGCGCTTTATGGCCAAACGTGTCACAGTGGGTGCAAATGGGGGGCGCGCTGTCCACGGTCACCTGGAATGGGTGGGTGGTATGCCCTGCGATATCAATATAAGTGGAGTGTGGGATCTGGGTTAGGTCCTTTGCAATCTCCTTGGTTGGGTTCAGGACTGTGATGGCTTTGCCAGTGCACAGGTGTGGCATCAGCGTGAAGCGTTGCATTTCGAAAGATTGAATTTCATCATATATGGTAAGACCATCTTTCAGGTGTTGTTCCAAAATGTCACGTTTTACCATAGTAGGCAAAAAGTCAAACGTGAGGAAAATTGGTTTGATCTTATCCATCTGGTGTATTTGGTTTCGATGACCCATTGCCCTTCAGGGAGGTTGACCACTACGCGCACCGCTGCAGCCTCGTCTGCTGCCTCTTTGCTTTCAAAACCTAGGTCCAGCCAACTACATGACATGGAGTGAGGTGCAATGTACACCGCGGTCGGGAAAATTGTGTGCATATCTTTACAAAATTTTTCCCATAAGGCCGTTTTTTGGATGTCCAGAAACATGCGGACTCCAAATTACACCAACAAAAGTGGCTGGGAGTGTGGCGTGTTGATGTACTGGTTGCATAGTGCTTGCCATTTGAGTATCTCTGGGGAAATAGTGACCGCCGTTTTTTAAAATTTTTGTCTATTCCGTCAGTTTCTCCGGGGCATTTTTGAGCGTTGGAGGCCGCGGGCCTTCCACCTGCTCCTCTTACCTTACTTGCCCAACTGCTCCCTGACATGGGCGCAGACTAATCTCCTCTGTGAGATTATCAAACTAGATTCAGTCTTGAATTGAATAACTTAGAAAAGTGATTGCAACGAGAAAGAAAAGTTCCCAATGGCGTTTTTGATCTTTTAAATAAAAATTGATAAACCCCAAAACCTTGTTCTTAAGTGGATACTTAGAAAATCAAAAAATGCAATGATCTATAGTCTAAGCACCCCCTGGCTGGCCTTCATGTCTGGTTTGAACA
The DNA here is from genome assembly GCA_022478985.1 of Massospora cicadina. Classification (NCBI taxonomy): domain Eukaryota; kingdom Fungi; phylum Entomophthoromycota; class Entomophthoromycetes; order Entomophthorales; family Entomophthoraceae; genus Massospora; species Massospora cicadina. Next base: position 25,324 of record JAKSZP010007279.1, on the reverse strand, counting down.
TTCTTAATACATCTATTTTGGAAAGCTATGCCTGCAGCATTCTGGCTTGGATTCTGGGTGGTAACTCACCTGGAGTTCCAGGTCAGTCTTAATAAAATTATCAGCACGCTCCATGACAGACGTGGTCATGATAGTGGGTGATAAATTTAAAAAGTTTCATCTTCATCCCCTTCTTGACAACCACTACGGCCAAAGTTTTGCATGGCTGTTTGCATCCCACATCTTTTTATTGTTTGGATTACTTAAGGAAGTAATCAGTGACAGAGGGCCCCAAATACCTAAGATCTGGGAGGCATGTATGACATTTGAAGATCAAATCCTACAGATCATTATAGTACCACCCTCTATCTAATGGTCAAATGAAAATAACAAATCAGTTGTTGGAACACTATTTTGATGTTGTGCTACTGACTCCCAGGACACTTGGGCAGCAGACCTCTCTTTGGCCCAGTTTTGATATGGTGACTCTCTTCACGCGTCAACAGGGTTATAATCAACATATGCTATCTTGGGTTACAACCTCAACTTCACATATTGGTCCCCAAATTCGCAAAAATATCCGAGCAATGGTAAACTTTGTTAAGAACACCAGAAAGTAGATCAACGGTCTAGCAACATTAAGCCAAATCAACTGATGACACCAAGAAGCTTTCAGACAAAAAGCGCTGTGCGGTTCTGGACTATCAAATAGGTGATTTGATTAAGGTTGACACTAAAAACTTACATATTAGAGTTCCCTAAAATAAGTTGTCTTATAATGAGCAGGTCATTTACCAATTTTCTATGTATTGATAAATGGAGACTTCCACTAGGAATTGCACCACAATGAAATCTCACTTTCTTACACGCATCTTCCATTTCATGCTAAAAAAAGAAATAAACCATCGGAGGTTGAGCCCATCACAATAGAAATAATACTAGAATTGATTAGAAAAAATGTGCTCTTGATGAGGTAAGCATAAAGTGAACTACTTATTATCTTGGAAAGGGTATCCCTCTTATGAGAGAAGCAGATTCTTTCTGAGGTTTGTATCACCTGAGGGATCTGATTGGTGAGTTACATTCCAAAAATATCAAAGAACCTTCTCTTCCCCCACCATATAAAGCTGCCTTTTCAGCTACCATGTTGCCAACACATCATAAAGGTTATGATCAAGCACATGACCTAGAGAGAGTGTGGACCCAGTTTTTATAGGAAATGGCGATGTAAGTCTTTTAGCTTTAGCCATTAAGCTGGATATAACCTTGCATTGTTCAGGAACATGAAAAGCATTAACCTGAGGTTCTCACTCTCACCTAACTCACTGTTTTTAGGACAAACCCTAGACAAGAAATGGGAAGCAACGGGGTTCTCTAAATATATAAAACCTAAAAAATAGTCCCCTAAGAACATTTCTATATTAATTCTGAAACTGCATACAACTATGTGCAGAAATTTTTTAGGCTTGTGTAAAGTTTAGGAATACTTACAAGATTGTCGCTGCAGGCACTAAATTTTTCCCAAACATAGGGCTTCAATAAGGTAACCCTATATTGAAATTATTAATACCTGAGGTAATCCAGTAGAAAATATTTCATTAAAAAACATAAGAAAGCCCTGTAACAGATAAAAATTAAACAATGGGTATTTATTGAGTCAACGTTTCCCTATGGTGTAAGAGAAGATCCAATATTTTTACAGGGGTTAATCCTTCCAAAATATTGTTTAACCAAGTTCCATTGTTTTAACATATTATTGAAATGTGCCATTTGAAAACCTACTCATATTCTAAAAAAACATTGCAATTGTTTTGGAAATTTTTTTTGAGAATTCCCCAAATTAACTCCCTGCATCATTTTTCTCTCAAAACGTCTTTCCAATTTATAAAAGTATAGAGAAAATGGCTGTTGAATCAGCTTCTGCCCAGACAACACACTTCTCCACCAGAATCTCTTTGAAGCAATGGAACCTCTTTGTAAGGGTATTCCCATCCTAACTTCTACTGGTATTTCCCTGAGGATGCCAAATTGAAATGAAATAGAGTTTGCTGCAAGCCACTTGCAGCGATGTGACAAGATATCTCTTCAATCCTAATATTACAAACCCATCAATGTATCAAGTTCTTAACTTTTGTGCCAGCGCTTAGTGCATTTGCTGAGCACCAGCTTGTTCAGTACGTTGAGATTATTCATACTGATGGTCTTATTGATGAAAACCTGCACCTCTATCTTCTTTTGCCACATGCTGCTGATGCTCTGTTCCCCATTTTGTCTGCTATGGCCGCCATTTGATATGGGCGCTGGACAAAAATATCCCCAAACCCCATTCCCCATCTGATATGGCTTAATAGGCTATTAGCCAAGATACCATATTGAGAATTTTAATTCTAATTTTAACCCCTTTGTTTGGCTTATAACAAACAAAGATGCGTGGATGGCCCCCTTTTTTAAGTTGGTCCCATTTAGTGCTGAAAAAGAATGGCAAATTTTCCAATTTTGGACATTGTTGTTTGCCTAAAACCACCCTCCCCACCTTCTCAACCCTAAAACCCAGCACCCAGATGATGGTAAGGTGTTGGGTTATATTTCATAATCGATTTTACTTTAAAAAATAACTCCTTCCAAAGTTTTGATTGTGTTTTTATTTAGATGAATACTGCGCTGATAAAAAATTAAGGCTATAAAAAGACCTGACAGTTACTCAAATAAAAAGAAAACATATGACGGACTTCATTAACCTAATGTCAAAAATGGTAGTTTAAACATTAAAAGTAATCATCACTCTCACTGTTACCATTCTAGGAAACCCACACACCCAACAACATTTCTCATAATTACACCCCTGGAGGTAGATCGTCGCCTTGTAGTCTTTGGATACTTGTAAGTTGCTTAAACATCCCTTTAAAGACCAAATTTATCTTTGCACGCTCTTATCCTAACACCTGTAATGGGAAGCGTGGTAATTTTTTTCAGCAAAGCTCAATGGTTTTGAGAAATTGATAGATAATTATATGTTTCAGCCTTGCTTATATTTAAGTCAATTTCTTTAATCAAAAAGCTAAATATGCATAAATAAATACAAAAAAAATGTCTATTGCTTGAATAGATATTTCTGTAACGCAATAAAGAAACTTTTTGAAAAGTGGAAATGATTAAATTAAATGTTAAAGGGGCTATAAAGAATAATGATCTTGGATGTCATGCTTTATTGGAGTAAAACTGGGGAAACAATGGAAAGAATTGAAGAATAAACCTAGAAGGGTCATGGTGCTTTATAAGATTTGGGAACTTTTTTGGAAAACTCCAAGCTAGTCTATATTAAACTGAATATTATTTGGTAGGATGGCCAACATTATAAAAATTAAAAGAATTTGGGATTTGAGTTAATGTGATGTGGTTGGATTGAAATCTATATTAGTTGGACCATCCATACCTAAACCTTATGGTTGGAGGGTCTTCTTCATCAGTTGTGTCAATAAACACAATCCAGGGTTAATCCCTAATGCAGAATGTTGGATTTATCTAGAATAATCTGATTTAGCTTTGTAATGAAATATATGACCTTTTCTTCTGGTAAAAATGTTGTTGAGCTGAAATGATTCCCTAGGATCTGATTATGGCCTCTGGACAGGACTATAACTCTTCAGACCATTTTTTGATTTATTTGAGGTATGCCAACCAGGGGATGGACAGTACCAAACACAACACTCAAAATGAAAAAACAAAACTACTAACCAGGTGGGAAGCAGAAACTGCTAACCCACCATGGCAGAGGGTGAGGAGGGGTCATGGGGTTGGTTTTCAGAAAGACCCGCCTCAATCAAGAGATGTTGGTTACAGTACCAGATCAGAGCAGAGAGCCAGGGCGTTGGGGCATCCACATAGTGGTGGTTGAGGTCAGCGTAGTAGGAGTTTTCCTCTTCCGCATCAAGATAATGATGGGAAAGTGTTTCAACAAAAGCTGCGAGGAGAACTTCAGCTTCTTTGTGGGCTTCAGAAAGTTGGGTGAAAAGGGAGATACTGTGGCGGGTGATTTTGGCTGAGGGGTTGAATGAAGCAATCGTTGTGACATTCATAACAGCAACTTCAGCATCATTAAATAGTTTTGAGATGTCACTGCAGGGAGATTCAGGGAAGTCAGGGGGAAGAAGAGTGTGGGCAGGCCATGCTGGAGCTGAACCACTGACTGGGCCACCGCGGTGCGTAGTTTTGGGAAATGAGGAGAGGCCACCGCAGCTAAGGTGAGCTGGTGATCACTTTGGAAGGGGGCTGTATTGGGCAGAGGAGCGAAATGGCGAGGAGTAGGGGTTTCATCAAAGTCAGGAAGGAAAAATTTTGCCTGATGATAATCGCCTTGGCAGAGAGGTTGACCTGTATGCTTACTAATGAGGACATTACCTGATTCGTCAGTTTCAGCCAATAGATCCCATGGATTTTGGTTCACTGGAATAGTGGCGTTCAAATTTGGGTGGGTGGGATTGGGCGAATGGGAAGCTGCTTGGGTGCCAATGGTGGTCCAAGCATTGCTCTGATTGGCTGGGGTAGATTTAGGTGGGAGAGTGAGGCTGGAGGTTTTAGGGGGGCTAATTTTCCATGTGGGCCCACTGAACAAGATTGGAGGGTGGGAGGGGGCAGCAAAGCGCCCCATACTAAACCTCCAGAAGGAGGCTCAGAAGCCACAGCAGCGGACTTGGCCTTAGGGCACGCTCTTTTTGCATGGTCGAGGCCAAAGCAGAGGGAACAAATCTGCCTACCATTATTGAACTGAGCCCAAAAGAAATGATCAGGCGCTGCAGCCACACTAGCGCGGTGTGGGATTTGTTGGGCTATGGTAGGGTGGTGTGGTATGATGGTGGCTGTTGCCCGAGGAGCAGCAAGGCGCTCTGCACCAGATGGAATGGCAAAGATGAGGTTGGACTAAGTGCCATAAGCCATGAGCCCCGCGACCAACTGGTCATACAAAACCTGGGTTGGAAGGTGGGATGGGAGATTTGCAAAGGATACCACCAGCGTGGTGTCTAAAGGGATGCGAGTACAGGTTGTGGGAATGGGTTTTTTTATAAATTAGAGAAGTTTGTGCTGCCGCTTCAGCATCCTCCTCAGATTGAAACCCAACGTCAAAGTAGCCCTTAAAAGGGCGGAAGTCTATAAAGCCAGCTGGCGCAAAGGCTGCAGTAGCTAGCTCAATAATTGCCTTATTGGTATATGGGAACAAACGCCCATAGTCCACTCTGAGGCAATAGTGAATGGCAGAGCGAGGGAGGGCAAGAGGATGGGGGCGAGAAGGGTGGACGCGCGCCAGGTGGAGCGCTAAGTCCCGTGGGGGACAAAATGGTTGGAAGCAGTGGGCATGCTGTTTGAGCCTATCTGAATGCGCTTGCCTGCGGGGCGGAAAATGCTAGGTGGGGGTGCACTGCTGCCCCACACTGGGGTGGCAGGCGGCGGAGCCAAGGACATCAAAGAATAGGTTTGGGCAGATGGCTGTGGATAAATAAAGCTTTAAATTTAAAATTGCTCAAAAGTGACTTCAAGCAGCAAAAGAAAGTTCTTCTTCAGACCATTTTTATTTTTCTAAAAAAGGAATAAAAATATGAGTTTAAAGGGAGATACTTCATAGAAACTTATCTAACAGTGCAGATTCAATACATGAGTAAAGTTACTTTTAAAAGACAAGGGGTGCTCATGAGGATTGTGACCCTTGTTGGTGTCAAGAGAAAATATGATGCAGTATATTTGTCAATTTTGAGCTTTGCCCTAGTTTTTGTGAATCTTTAACTATAGTTTACAATTTATTATTTAGATCTATTTCAGTTTTTTATTACCACTATCAATAATCATTATAGGGTACTATTTAATGTTTTGTTGGGCTTAAGGACTAAAGATTTTAATTAATCTATTGAACAATGTTTATTTGTATGAAGGGGTGGTTACCTGTAAGTCCAGGAGAACGTCCACTTTGTGTAGATCGGGCAATTTTTCCCTCCCCAAACAAGAAGGGTCCTAAGAGGATGGCTGTACCCCTTGGATCCCAGGGCGACCTCACCCATGTGGTAGACAAGCACTGGGTGACAGCACTTCCTCTTAAGATTCCTCCCTTGGTACCCACACTCAACTCGGCCAAACTTATTGCCAAATTGAGGAAATCTGCACTGAGATTACCAAATCAAAGTCAAAAGGTAAAAACTGATGGGAATTAAGCCTGACAAGAAGAAAACTATTAAAAAAAGGGACAAGTATCGAATTATTGGCCGGAATTTCTGATGGTTTTGACTCAGCCAATAGCAAGATTGCTGATGCCAAATAACCCTCAAAATTGTCAGGGATGATCCCCAATGCTCAGATGGTATCTTTGGGAACTATTGTAGACAGTTCAAAACCACATTCTGATGGATCAAGAGTTGCAGTTGATGTAACTCATTTGACCAAATGAACGCCCCGGTAACTGGGAAAGAGATTTGGGCTTCCCAAATTTATTTCCAACCAAATAGGACTGCCATTCTGTGGGGTGGCCCTGGGGAATTCCCATTGCTCATTGGGCCAGACGCCATCACACCAACTGACAAATACACAGTTGAGTCTCATTCAGGCATTCACGGTTGAACTGATAGCAACTCGGCCTGCTGCCAAATACTTCAATGTTAGTTCCAACTGAAATTATCTGCCCCCTTCCCCAAAAATTTGCCAGGTTAGGTCAAATTTTAGGGACCTGATCCCTGCTTTGACCCACTACCAATTGAACACTATTTAATCAATTGCATTGCATTGAAGAAATTGTTAGTCAATTTTCTTTATCTATTTTCCCAATAAAAAACTCCTTTAACTGATTCTAGTTTTTTATGCATTAAACCAAACCGCCATTTCTGATAGTATTCCAACAACCCTCAGGGTTTATGGCCGTGTTCACCTGGTATTTTGCTAGGTGTCTATATATGATTATGGCTCATGGGTACTTAACGGCGGAACTTTTTCCTAGTTCCATAACTGTCATACCAGCAGCAGTGCCACTGGCATTTGGGTTTGCCGTTGGGTGCTTCAGCACTTAAGCTAGCATGCCAGTCTAAAAATAACTTGCTGTTTGCCTGACATAATCGACCAACCATCATTCCTAACCATTTCCGCCTTTCTCAATGATATTGGCGTATCAATGGTCCTTTTCTCTCAGCATAATAAGGTTGTGAAAAATTTTACTCTGGTCATGATAGCCTAGTACCTCTTGATTTGTCCAAACCACATCCCATAGTTGCCACGGCCATCATGCCCATGTCAGTATGTTCTGGATCTCTGACTTGTGATGTACTTACTCCTGCTATGAACCCAATGGTTTTCCCTGAACCTACTACCATTTTTGTATTGACAGATTCAACTACAACTGCCAATGAAGAAAATCTAGCCTACTTTTATTGCCCATGAAGATTATTATTTGTCCCACCATGTCCCCTTTGAGGCTTTGGTGGATACAGGAGCTGCGGGCAATTTTATGAGTGTTGAGTTAGCCCAGCATTGGAGCTTGACCTGGACCTAGGTCCTTCGGTGATGGTTGCTTCATCAGCCTACCAGACCTCATATCTAGTCCGTTGGCTGGTACCTTTCTTGGTACATCAATTTAGCTTTCGAAATCAGTTCTCAGCAATGCCAAACTTGGTGTTTCTGGAAATCTTGGGGGTCAGATGGTGGCTCTGGCAACATGTTAAAGTTCACCAGGTGTCGAATATGTTGTCATTTGTTTATTTGCAAATTGAGGGAGACTTTCCCTTAGTAAATATCCTTAAGAAAACCCAAGGCCGCAGCTCTCTCACTTCCCTCATTTCCCCTGTGGGCCTTCCGTCTGCTTTTCCTGAATAATTGATGTGCTATCAAAGTATTTTCTATTCTGTAAAGGGGGACCATCTTCCCTCTCACACTAATTTGACTTAGGATACTGAACAATGGTACAGTTAGTGAACATCAACTGCCCCTTATATCCACACACAGCAGAAGAGGAGGCCTTTTAACACCTGGTTAGACGATATGATTAAGAAATGGTGGTTGTTTAAAGAGACATCACCAATTGCCTCTCTCATCGTTTTTGACAAGAAGGCCAATGGTTCCCTCCATCCCTGCATGGATTACGGACACCTTAAAAAATTACAGTGAGAAATCCCTACCCTTTACCCCTGGAGCAAACTAACAGTCAAGTGATCGCTAAGTCTCATGTGTTCTCCAAGCTTGATCTCATTAATGCCTTCAACAAAATATGTGGAATGGAAGGTCAAGAATGGCTTACCGCGATTCAAATAAAATGAGGTATATTTCAATTCTGTATAATTCCCTTTGAGTTGAATAACGCACCAGCCACAACTCAAAGAATGATCAATAGTGTGCTGAGCAGCCTCCAGTTTCTGCATGCGTAGTCACATATATTGATGACATCTTGGTTCATTCCTCAACTCCCAAACAGCATGCAAGAGACTTGGAAGCAGTTGTGGCGGCTTTGCACAAGGCGGGATTGTTCATCAAGTTGTCTAAATGCGATTTTATAAGGAGAAAGTTACCTTTCTTAGGAACCTGGTCCTAAAAGATGGTTATGCGATTCCTCCCAACAAGTTGGATGCCATCCATGAATGGCTGACTCTAATAACCCAGAAAGAATTAGGAAGTTTCTTGGGCACCATTATTTTCCTGAAGAAATTTTCCCCAGACCTTTCTCAGTTAGCCGCTCCAATTCACCTCCTAGCAGGTAAGAATTTTCCTATTGTTGGACATCCAAGTTCCAGCAGGTGTTCAATTCAATTAAAGAAGTTTTCTTATCTCCTCCCATCCTAAAACATGTGGACCCCTCCAAGCTGTATATCGTTGCATGTGATGCTTCATCAGTAGCAGTTGGGGCAGTTCTGCTTTAGGAGCACGAAGGTTTAGATTATCTGGTCGCCTACTTTTCCCAGAAATTCTCCTCTACTGAGCAATCATGGGCCATCTACAATAAGGAGTTGGCAGCCATAACCTGAGCGTTGACTCATTGGCAGTACCTGTTACAGAGTGCCCAGCATGAGCTAACTGTGCATATGGACCACCAAGCTCTTTTGTATTTCCGTATACCACAAAAAATTGGCACATAGGCAGTCTCATACCTATTGGGATTTATGAATCTACAGTTTTAATATGAAACTATGAAAGGTGCGTTAAATGTGCTCCCCAATTTCCTTAATCACAACCTGGCTCATTGCCCCATGGATTTGGAGGAAGTGGACCTGGTTATCATGATCCTCACCAACCAAATTTTATCTACTGTACCGTTTTTGGTCACGTCAGTAGATTTATCTCCTGATGCTCCAATTATTTCATGGGTTTTAGCGGCTCAAGTGACCTGTCCTGAAGGAGTGGATTTATTAGACCAATTGTCCCTTATAACTCACAAACACTCCCTATATTCCTTAGTGGTGGGTTTCATTTATTTCAGTCGCAGGTTTGGGTTCTCCCTCTCTTCAGAGCTGAGGTGTTTTGGGCACATCACGACCTTCCCACAATTGGCCATCTGGGTAATAAGAAATTTACTGAGTTGATCAAGCAGACTTTTAACTAGGCAGGTTTATCAAAGGAAGTACCAGCCTGGAAAGCCGATTGTGTTACTTGTGCATAGGCCAAGTCAGATTGATCAGGAAAGAAGGGTCTTCTTCATTCTTTACAACAGGCGGAGGGTCCATGGACATCAGTTTCCGTGTATTTTACTATGGAACTTTCCTGTTTAAACGGATTTACAGCGCTGATGGTGTGGTTTATCACTTTACTAAATTTTCCTTATTTATTCCATGATCTTCTGCGACTACGTCATAAGAAACCACTTGTCTCTTTGTACGCCATGTGTTCTCTATGTTTGGTCTCTCTCAGGCAATCAATAGTGACCATGGGCCTCAGTTCACAGCGCACTTTTGAAATGAGCTTTTATCCATATTGAAAATCACCCCCTGCTGTTCCACTGCATATCATCCCCAGTCTGACGAACAAACTGAGAAGTTTAACCAAATTTTGGAACAGTATTTTTATTGCTACGTAGCAGCTGAACAAGATACCTGGGCCAATGACCTTCCCCTCGCCCAATTTGCCTATAATAACGCAACTCACGCTTCTACAGGGTTTTCTCCCTATGAAGCAATGTTGGGGTATAAACCCTCATTTTCAGTCAGTCCCTGTCTGCATCCAGAGGTCCCTGTTGCCGCAGATCACGTTGAGCACATTTGGTCTACCCAATCTTAGTGGGGAGCATCTCACAAAGGCTATTGATGACTAAAAGCAGTTTGCAGATCAAATTTGGCTTCCTGGCCATGATATACCGGTAGGCTCATATGTTATGTTAGACTTATGCCATTTGCAGATACAGGTGCCTTCTCAGAAGTTTGCAAGCAAGCGTTTGGGTCCCCACCTGGTGGAGGTTGACTTGGCCAATGGAGCTTTCCGGTTAAAGCTGTCAGCTCATTGGAAAAACACCCCTTCTTCCATGTATCTCAGTTGTCCCCATTCAAGGGGACTGTTCCCGCCGATCCTGGGCCAATAGTAATCAAGAATAAAGAAGAAGCTGAGGTGGAAAACATCTTAGCGTCCCATAAATCTTGGAGGTCAGTTCAGTATTTTGTTGCTTGGAAGGGTTATCCAGCCTATGAGAACAGTTGGGTAAGGCCCATAAATGTGAAAATTTCATGGAACTGGTTGAGGCTTTTCATGAGTCCCATCCGGATGTTCCCCATCCCCCCCAAAAAATTTCAAACTTAATGGCACTCATCTGCTGCCCTAGGCGCACAAGAATATAGCCCTTATGCAGTTTCCCAGCGGTGATGCCCCTCCTTTGGCAAAAGTTAAGGGTAATTTAGGTCCTTGGGAACGTCCCCTTTTCATAGATCAGGAGATTTTTCCCTTCCCAAACAAGAAGGGTCCTAAGAGGGTGGCTGTACTCCCCATCTACCAGAGCGACCTCTCCCACATGGTAGATGAGATTCTGGGTTACAGAACTTTCTTTTAAGATTCCTCCCCCAGTATTTGCACTCAAATTGGCTAAACTTGTCTGCCAAATTGAGGATTTCTGCAATGAGATTACCAAATTGAAGTCAAAAGGTCTGAGACCAATGGGAATATAAGCCTGACAATTGGAAAACTAATAATCAAAGAGGGACAAGTATCGAATTATCAGCTGAATTGCTGATGGTTTTGACTCATCCAATAGTATAATCGCCAACACCAAACACCTCTTGAAATCGTTGGGGATGATCCCTGATGTACAGATGGTATCTTTGGGAACCTTCACAGACAGTTCAAAACCCCTATCTGATGGATCAGGAGTTGTGGTTGATGTAACTCATTTGACCAAATGAACGCCCCAGTAACTGGGAAAGGGAGAGTTGGGCATCCTGAACCCATTTCCAACAAATTGGGACCGTCCCTATGTGGGTCGGCCCTGGGGAAATTCTCATTGCTCATTGGGCCAGACGCCATCACAGCAACTGACAAAAACACAGTTGAGTCTAAATCCAGGCATTCACGGTTGAACTGATAGCAACTCGGCCTGCTACTAAATCCTTCAATGTCAGTTCCAACTGAAATTATCAGTTCACTTCCCCAAAAATTCTCTGGGTTTATTCGAATTTTTGGACCTGATCCCTGCTTTGGCCCACTACCAATTGAACACTATTTAATCAATTTTTATTGCACTGAGGAAATTGTTGGTCGATTTTCTCTATCTATTTTCCCAATAAAAAACCTTTAACCTGATTCTAGTTTTTATGCTTGAAACCTAACTTCCCTTTCCGCCGGTATTCCAACAACCCTCAGGGTTTAAGGCCATGTTAACTAGTTATTTTGCTAGGTGTCTTTATATGATTATGGCTCATGGGTACTTAATGCGGAACTCCTTCCTAGTTCCATAACCATCATACCAGCAGCAGTTCAACTGGCATTTGGGTTTGCCGTTTGGGTGCTTCAGCACTTAGCTGGCAGGCCAGTCTAAAAATAACTTTCTGTTTACCTGACATTACCCCCAGTGGCAGAGTATGGACTCACTACCACTGCCTCCCCAAGTTTGATCCTTATAGATGAAATTTGGGTAGGGAACGATTTTGACTGTGTTGGCGTTGTGCACTAATGCCCTAAACTGAGATAATGAATAGTAAGGTAGTCCATGGAGTTCCTGGCCTATCATATGCCACACGTGGAGGTTTTCTGGGGTTTACCCTCATTTTTCATTAATTCAAATCTCCTTTATCTGTGTGGTATCATCCCCCAGGTCAGCCCACCTCAAATAAAATTTAAAAATTCCAAAATGTTTTATTACGTCTAAGACATGAGATTAATATTATTACTTATTGATGTCTTGTTGGGCTTAAGGCGCAAAATCACAAATAATGCTTTTTAAAGCACTAAGGGTTTTATCTAGTACTAAAAAAAAAGCACTAAGGGTTTTGAGGAGTGGTAGCATAGCAGGGTGGTTACTGCTCCACTCTGGATCGGGTTTTAACTCAAAAAGGTTTGGAACTAGCACAAGCTAAAAACTTGGCGTGGTATATTTTGTCCAAGGTCAACCCACCTCATTTACTTTTTTCTTTTTAAAGCACTTAGAGTTTTTTAACAATGTTTCCAAGTTCATGATCTGCAAATTCTGGATGAATCACCCAAATGTGCTCCACTGGCCGATGAAATAGAGAAGAATATTCAAACCAACTTAATATCATCTTGATGTTATACCAAGTTTGTATTTAGTGCTTAACTCCTCTTTTTTACTCCATTAACCAACTTAAGCTATCTAATACGCCTTAATTATTATTGGCTTACTAATGGCAGAAAAATGAAAACCACTTAACTATGTTAGACTTATTTGGTCTAAGTACAACCTTAAATAATTGATCCTGATCTAATCTAACTCTGAAACTGGACTGTGCCATCAACTCATAAATTCCTGAATCAACTTACACCATCACACATGGTATTTGACTATCAATCATTATAATCTGTTTTCCCCTAAGACTATTAGTAACATCTTTTGACTTAATAAAATATTCTAGATCCTTATAATTTATATAAGTGTACACTTACATAATCCTTTGTGAATTATTATTATTAGTTATCATCTGTGACCCAGGATAGTTGCAATATATGCAGACCCTACTAAAGTGAAAGTGCCTAGCCATCACCTCTCAGAAGCCATGAAGCTACCAAATGCTATCCAAGAAGAAAGTTAGAATCTCCAAATCATACATATCCCACCCAAGTTATCCAACTAATGCACCTATTAGTACCCAATAATTAACCCCTGCTTGTTGCCAATAGCGCAAAGCCATTAGTGCTCTCTACAGGGGCACTCTTAGTTGCCACAATGTAAATGTTTTTATCATTTGACAACAATACTTAATAACAACAAAGGCTCCAAATCAACAACCAATACTACTTTATCTAACACCTTCCATAAGTATGGACTGACTTTACCAGTGCAATTTTAATCTAGATCAATCCTGCATAGTTATTGAGAAGAAAATTGATTACTTACATTATGGACCAATTAAAATGATAATGATAAGAATAGAGGAGCTATTATCTGAAAAACTATGTGCGCAAGTACAATTCAGTAAAACAATTTGAATTATCCAAAGGACCAGTGATGCTGCCTATTGCATAGCAGATGATAATGAAGAGTAAGATTAAGAGCTAGCCTTTATTGATTAAATCCCTGGATGAACGTGATTATAATTATTAAAGTTATATCACCACATCAGGTCACTCTGACAAAGTTACTTCATTGTTTTGGAAAGAATCTAGGGGGAAGATAATTAAACAGGACAGGTTCCAACTAGAAAATTGGTGTCACTGTGTTGGGATTTTGTTATGCTCATATTACTCAACTAATATTATATTATAGCTTCTTGATCACTGGAAACTAGATCCCCTAGAGGATTTGTGAGGTATCATTTTTAATAGTAACTATTGTTTGGGGAATTAACCCTAGCAAATACTTACTGTTTTTCTGGGTGTTGATCCACCAAATTATTAATAGTTTGTCAGGGATGAACCCTGATCGTGTACTTACTTTATGGTTTTTTTTTAATTAAATAGTTGAAGATGTAATCATACTAGTTAATCAGGGTTTTTTCCAACTGACTTGGGAATCTAAGTTTAGTTACTGAAGCATTAGTTATGCTTCTTGTAGTAACTCATAGTTTACCATTTTAGGTTTTGCAACCTGCTGTTGTGAGTAAAGGTCTCATTACCTAAGCAAGCTGCTAGACTAAATAGGGTACTCCGCTGAGGTTAATTAAAGATTGTGGGTACACTTTCCTCAATTAGCCATGAAGAGGTCATGACTGGTCTGCATTGCAGTCACATCAGGATAATTAGGGAGGTCCTCATGGGTGCGAACTCAGAGGGCTAATACACCACCTATGACTGAGGTTTCCCAGTGAGACGCCAATGGAAGAGTTGGTTGCCAGAACCCCTATAAATTCCCTGATTTTTTAAGTAAATGAAGCAAATAAAAAGACCACATCCTTTATTAATTAAAATACTCTTATACATTGGTTGTATATCTACTCTTAGGATAAGATTTCAAGGATTAAATACCCTTTTTCTGAATTCTTTGGCTTTAAAATCTCCGCTAGTTATGTGAGAATAGAGAGAGTAAAGAGGGATAATTTCCTTAATAAACAAGAGAAACTTTCAATAGTTGGAAGATCAATCACCAGTTTAGCGTTAAATTAATAATTAATCTGGTTTTTTAGTGAGCTCAACTAGAGTATTAGTCTTCATACTATTAATACCCATCATTATTCAATTTATATCAACAATTCAACTAACGAGCATATCATCAACCTGTGCAGTTAACTGGAGATCTCAAAAGAGCCACAGAATGTTTATATTTGGTAATCATTATTCAGAGTAACCTACGCTCAAAAGTTAACATTTGGTGCTCACTACAGGGATAGTTGAGTTTTCAAAAGCAAAATTTTATTAGGAAAAGTTATCAATAATGTCATATAATAATGAACTTAGGAATATCTGTATGATGTTGGAGTCTGTCAACCAAAACATGCTGAGAGTTTAGTCACAAGCCATGTCATTACCTTGGAGGAGCGTGTTACTAAAGCTGAAGAGACGATTGGCAGGTAAGGAAAGCCAATTATGATCTCTACAAGAGGTTACCTCTTTGTAAAAGGAGAACAAATTAATCAAAAAAATATTATTTAAAAAAACTTAACTTGGTGCGGACAGAGAATGCTTTTTCCAGGTTCAGGAGGACATGGCATGAATATTGAAGCATAATGAAGAAACTAGAAAATCAAAAGTGGATTTGCTGTTGGGTTGGGACCATCTAGTACTAAAAAAGTGGATTTGCTCAACTGGAGGCAGATTTAGATGATTATAATACATACAAAACTCCAGTTGGGAGATTACCCCATTGAGAAATATGGCTTAATTGTTTGCTGAAATGTTGGAGATGAATTTAAAGCAACGCCTATGGTTAGTCGGGTTGTCAGGCAGGAATCCCCTGTCAGTGGAGCAACAGAAAAATTTCAAAATTTGCCAGAATTGCCCACAATTCACTGGGATAATTCACCGGCATTATTCCGCCTTCTTGAGGTGATCATGTTAGGATATGAGGCCAAAAAAAGCGGTAACTGTAATGAACTTTCTAGACACTGATTGTCAGATGTTGGTGCGGCCCCATTTTAACAGGGACAATTGGGCATACTATGAAGCAAAGAGAGCAATTATGCTTGACTTTGGAAGTCCTACTATAATGACCAACCATAAACAAGAGTTTATGGGTATTAAATTTTTAAAGGGCAAAACCTTAGCTGCTTTTGCTAATTGTTTTTACCAAGGATCGCAGATACTAGCTGGAGTGAAAGTACTTTTATATTTTAATGCATGCATAACTATGCAAGCGATTCTTTGGCCCTACAGAGAGTTGCATTGGATTATGGCGGTGGCGCTGGTGAATTAGACTTCTACATCACATATGGTGAATAATCTAAAGATGTTAGGAGCAACGTTTGAGGCACCCAATCAGACCATAGAAGTGATTCAGATTAAAATAATAATATCATTATATTCGCTAAGATAAATAAGGAACCTGAGAATCAAATTGTATTGGGAAATAAACCTGAGGGATAGAACTAAGTGGATTGAACGCCAATCTGCTGTTACAAAGTGAAAAACTTGGCACGTAGATGCTTAATGTCAAGAAAAGAAGCCTAAAGAGCAAGTCAAACTAGTGCAGATTAAAGAAAAGGAAATCAGATAAGACTTGGGAAAAGGACCAGCAGCTTAGAAAAGGGACAGTCTAGTACTGCTGTCAAACTTTCCCCTGAAATAATGAACGATGTAATTGATGCCTCTGATTTATTCATGGAAGATAACGCACTTGATCCGCTTTACTAGGATGTCAATTTGGATTTCAATGCAATTACCAACCAAAAGTGAAGGAGATAGCCCCAAAAATGTGAAAAGGGTTGCTTGGCCATATGCTCGACAGATAGTGGAAAAAATCAGATCTGTTGAAAGCACTGAATATTTAGTCAAAAAGAAACAGGATGAGGCGAACATTTCATTACCTATTAGCGCAATTAAAGAATCTAATTCTGATTTATCCATGTAATTAATTCGTACTCTCAATTAAGTAAATGCATCTATTCACTCAGTAAAAAAACCTTATTACAATACTCTGAGTGTACATATGCAGACATTTTAGTCAATCAAATAAGAGTATGGGCGATAAATGACAGTAGAGCACCCATCAATATCATTTTTACCAAATTAAAGAAATGAATGAAGATATCGATAGATTTGGAGCAACAGAAAGAGTATGGAACTGTCAGACCAGATATCACAATATTCTGTGGAGCTACAGTATGCTATCACTTTGGTTTGGATCACTGGTGGCATCAGCTCCCACCGTAGTGTTGGCTAATCAAAATCATGACATACTCATCAGGACAGAATTCCTGAGAAAATATGGTGTGAAATGTGACTTTGAAGAAAATACTATGACGATTTTGGGGCAAACCTGCCATTAGTCTATCAGTGGAAAGGAGAAGCTCCACTGATGAAAATAATAAATTTTTAAATCTGATATACAATGATGGCTTATACTCATTTAATACAAATTAGGTGGATGAACATGGAGAGAAATGCCGAAGGAGATCCTGGAAAATCGTTGGATACCATAAAGAATGAAAAAGAAGAACACCATTCTGGCTGGGAATAAAAATAATCATTAACACAGGGTTAACGCTCAAATTTTAAAATAGTTATATGGAGAAGTCATCAGCCAATGTAATAAATTGAAATCAAGCCATGGGTAGTGCCAGGGATTATTATGCTGGGCCATGGAGAAATAAGAGTACTTTATCCAGCCGTGGTGATAACCGATGAAAGTCAAAAGAAATCAAGTCACCTCATTTGTGCATTTGATCCTGAAAGGCAAGTTAGGTGAACTTCACATCTTTGTTTTGTTACCAAAAATGAGATTACTGATGGATGTTGCTGAAAACAGCAATGTACTGTTTGATTGGGAGCATATGGCTGAACTATTGGAATAACAACAATAAAAGGTACATTGACTTGAGAAAAATTGGGTGATTTTTTCCCAGGATGACCACAACTTTGTATGTGCAAAAAGTGTGATCCATAAGGTAAATCTGGGTATATCCGCTGATAAGAATGTGACCTGTCCGCTGGCCTAGGGCTGCTGAAGCCAAGTTAGCGAGTAAATCAGAAAACTGATTGAACATGGGCTCATCATTCTGTCATTGAGTCCATGAGCAAGTCTGATCATAATTGTAAATAAATGGATGAGTCCAATTGAGTGGTGTTTGATTACCGCCAATTGAATAAAATCATAAAGAAAGATTCCTATCTGCTGACAAGGATTGACGATGCACTTGATTATCTAGGGGAAGCAAAGTACTTCTTGGATATGGCTTTGATTTTAGGATACTGGCAAATCAATTTACCTAAAGAGGATCAAGAAGAAGTGTTATTACTGCACATGGACTGTACCAGACAAAGAGAATACCCCAGGGTTTGTGCAATGCACCGCAACTTCTCAGAGGGCCATGTATCCAATATTGAGTGATTTAAAATCGTCCTGCATTCTGGTATAATTATAAGGTATCAATGTCTTCAAAAAGACAGTCAATGATCACTTGGAGCTCTTAGAGGAAGTATTAATGTGTCTGGCAATGGCTAATCTAAGAACTAAGCTGAGAAAAAGGCATTTATTTAGGAAGGATCTTGAATATTTAAAAGCTTTAAATAAACTTTAGTGGATTACAGCCATAACTACTGAAGATAGAAGCCACTGAAAAGATGTAAATCATGAAAAGCATTTGGGATATAAAATTTATTTAGTTATGGTAGATCCTATCCATGATTCATCAAGAATTTTTCTGGAATCACTCAGCCATTATTCCACCTATTAAAGGATTCAAAATGTATTTTTATATAACTGAAGCAAGCCGACCAGGGGACGGAAAAAACCAAAACTAAAACTCCAAAATAACTGACTAAAAACTAAAATATGAATCGACTACCCTTTTTGGGCAGTGAGACATAAATAGAAACGAAAAATTCACCTCATAAGTGGCACAGCGGCAAGACACTTATCTTATCATGGTGGAGGGGGAGGGGGATCAGGCGGGTCATCATCAGGCTCAGCATTGTAGGAGCGGAGCACTGCTGAGAGCAGGGGGTCAGGCATCCGTGGGATGAGGGTTGAGGTGAAGTATATAGTTGTTGAGATTGACAATTTGGGCCTGGATTAAAGCCTCTATGAGTTCAGCAACGTGGTGTTCAGCCTCAATGTGGGCTTTGAGAAGTTGTTCTAACTTTAAAGTATCTGCTCTTGTGGTTCGTTTGGTTGGGGAATAATCTGTTAGTTCAGTGACATGCTTGACAGCAGTGGTGGCAGTTTTAAATAGTTTTTAGATTTCTTCTTTTGCAGTAGAAGGAAAATCAGAGGGGAACAAAGGGGGTGGAGCCCTTTTTTAAATTCCGTGACAGATTTTGCACACATTTTGTGGATACAGGGATTATTGCTACAGACCAACGCGGCCTCAGCAAGCTGGTGGTCACTTTGGAAAAAGTGGCTTTGGATATTAGGATATATCTGTTGGTCAGGCTGGGCCATCAAAGTCTGTTTTCAGATAAGGTGTTAAATCAATTGGATAACTCTTTGATGGGACAATTTCATCAGATTTGGTCACTACATCCAATAAATTCCAGGAATTTGGTTGATTTGGGAAGATAGGGTGGTAGGTGATTTTGGTTGGGTAGGTTTTGGAACAGGAGATTTTCTGGATTGCACATGGGGTTTTTCCTGCTCCTGATTGGTTGGCATGGGTGTTCATTGGGCAGCTTGGGTTTGAGGTGCTAGATTTTGCTTCCAATTTGAGTACATGGCCTGTGGGGGTGGGGGCAGCCAAAATCCCCTTTTTAATGCTGCTGGTGTGGCCTTATGGGAAGAGTTGGCCGTGTTCACAGGTTATGAATTACAATGGCAATCCTTTTTGTTGTGGTCAATTCATAGCATAGGGGGCATATTGTGTGACCATTGTTAGTGAAGGCCCAAAAGAAATGGTTGGGCGCCAATGGGATATAGGCATGCGGTGGGATATGCTGAGCCATGTTCAGCTGG
Source organism: Massospora cicadina (assembly GCA_022478985.1). Taxonomy (NCBI): domain Eukaryota; kingdom Fungi; phylum Entomophthoromycota; class Entomophthoromycetes; order Entomophthorales; family Entomophthoraceae; genus Massospora; species Massospora cicadina. Next base: position 5,697 of record JAKSZP010007279.1, on the reverse strand, counting down.
TGGGGGGTAATAGTGGCCATTGCCTGAGGTGCTGCAAGGCGTTCAGCACCACTTGGGACAATGATTTGAAGGATAGGTTTTCGCCATATATGGCCAACCGCAACATCAACTCCTCATAGAGTGTTTGAGGGGGAAGGTGTGAGGGGAGGTTTGCAAAGGTTACCACAAGTGTGGTATCATCTGGGAGGCGTGTTTGGGTGGTAGTAATGGGAGTATTTTTATAATTTATTTTGTAGCTGCTGCAGCGGATGCAGCGTCTTTGGTGGGGAATCCCATATTGAAATGGCCCTTGATGGGCAGAAGTCAATAAACTCTGCTGGCGCAAAGGTGGCCGCTGCCAGCTCAAATATTGTTTTTGTCAACATATGGGAAGAGATGTCCCTACTCGGTGCAGAGGCAAAAGCATAATTGGATTGGGGTAGGGTTGGGGGTGGGGGCAGGTTGGGTGTGTTTGTGCAAGGTGGATAATAAGTCCCTTGGTGGGGGCATAGCAGTCAGATGTGTTTGGCAGACTGGATGAGCCAGTCTACATACGTTTGCCTGCCGGTCAGTAAACGCTAGCAGGTGGAGCACCGCTGCCTCATACTGGGGCAGCAGGTGGTGAATCTGAGGACATAAATTTGAATATTGGTGCAATGAGGCGGTGGTGGAAAATTGAATTGTTTTTCTAAAATCACTCAAAATTGATGTCCAGTATTCAAAGAAGTATTCACATAGAATATTGAGGCCAAAATTTCATTCAATGAGCTATGAAAATATATAAAGAGTACCTTATATTGAAGTACCTGAATTTTAATTTGGAATTTAATATTCAAACAAATGCCCCATTAATGGAGATTGGCGCATTTTTAAGTCAAGTGGATGATAATAGGGAAAAGCATCTGGTGGCATATGTGAGCAGAACACTGACACCAGTGGAAAGGAACTACACGTTACAGAGCGCAAGTGCCTGAAGGTAATTTACGCGTGCAAATAATCTTAAGTGTAATTACATGGGATACAGTATAAAGTCATAACTGGCTACTTGACCCTACTTTGGCTACACAACTTTAAGGAACCAGAGGAACGACTGGAACGTTGGGCTTTTAAACTGCAAGCCTATGACTTCAAGATTATCCAACAAGAAAAAGCAGCACATCTTAATTCTGATGGGCTGTCACAATTGCCTGCTCTTTAAGTTGTATATCATCAAGCTGGTGAGTTATTCCAGCGGATGATTGAAGGTAACATTGGGAATGAACCAAGACTTCACGCTTTAATAAAGAAAACGATGGAAAACATCAAACTGAAAAATGGACAATTTTATAAATTAATGGATGAAAAACGGTTTCTATCCCCTTAACCATTAGAATGAGCTTAAATCATTAAAGATGCACACAAAATCATCTGCCATGGCGGCTTAAGGAAGACCAAAGATCATATTCACTGGTAAAACTACTGGAAATCGATTAGTAGTGATGTTACAGATTATCAGGACTGATGCATTGAGTGATGACTCCACAAACCACAAAAGAATGTAGCGAGAAAAATGGCTAGTACGCCCTGGTTTCACTTGGCATATGGTGTCCTTAGACATTATGTAACCATTGAGTGTCAGTTTTGGGGGCGCAAAGTACATAATAGTTGCAATAGACCATCTAACTAGATGGGTTAAAATGAAAGCCCTTAGCAAAGTGAATTCCATAGCATTATAAAATTCATTTGGACCAAGTGGTAACCCGCATGGATGCCCACAAGTTTTAATAAGTGACAATGGGGCTAAATTCACGTCCTACAAGATTACAAGACTGACGAGCTAATGGGAGCCCAAGGGGTGGTGACTTTCCCCTATCACTCATAGATGAATGGGATGGTGGATTCCCACAACCCGTACTCGCCTCCCTTCAGACACCACGCTAGTGGTATCCTTTGGAAATCTCCCATCCCACCTTCCACCCCAGGTTTTGTATGACCAGTTGGTCACGGGGCTCATGGCTTATGGCACTCAGCCCAACCTCATCTTTGCCATTCCTTCTGGTGCAGAACGCCTTGCTGCTCCTCGTGCAACAGCCACCATCATACCACACCACCCTACCATAGCCCAACAAATCCCACCCCGCGCTAGTGTGGCTGCGGCACCTGATCATTTCTTTTGGGCTCAGGTCGATAATGGTAGGCAGATTTGTTCCCTCTGCTTTGGCCTCGACCATGCAAAAAGAGCGTGCCCTAAGGCCAAATCTGCTGATGCAGCTTCTGAGCCCCCCTCTGGAGGTTCAGTATGGGGCACTTTGCTGCCCCCTCCCACCCTCCAATCTCGTTCAGTGGGCCCACATGGAAAATCAGCCCCACCCAAAACCTCCATCCTCACTCTCCCACCTAAATCTACGCCAGCCAATCAGAGCAATGCTTGGACCAACATTCGTACCCAAGCAGCTGCCCATTCGCCCAATCCTACCCAATCAAATTTAAATGCCACTATTCCAGTGAACCAAAATCCATGGGATCTATTGGCTGAAACTGACGAATCAGGTAATATCCTTATTAGTAAGCATACAGGTCAACCTCTCTGCCATGGCAATTATGGTCGGGCAGAATTTTTCCTTCCTGACTTTGATGAAACCCCTACCCTCACCATTTTGCTCCTCTACCCAATACAACCCCCTTCCAAAGTGACCACCAGCTCGCCTTAGCTGCGGTGGCCTCTCCTCATCGCCCAAAACTACGCACCGCGGTGGCCCAGTCAGTGGCTCAGCTCCAGCATGGCCTGCCCACCATTTTCTTCCCCCTGACTTCCCTGAATCTCCCTGCAGTGACATCTCAAAATTATTTGATGATGCTGAAATTGCTGTTATGAATGTCGCAACACTTGCTTCATTCAACCCCTCAGCCAAAATCACCCGCCACAGTATCTCCCTTTTCACCCAACTTCCTGAAGCCCGCAAAGAAGCTGAAGTTCTCCTCGCAGCTTTTGTTGAGACACTTTCCCGTCATTATCTTGATGCAGAAGTGGAAAACTCCTACTACGCTGACCTCAGCCCCCACTATGAAGATGCCCCAACGCCCTGGCTCTCTGCTCTGATCCGGTACTGCAACCAACACCCCTTGATTGAGGCGGGTCTTTCTGAAAACCAACCCCCGACCCCTCCTCACCCTCTGCCATGGTGGGTTAAGCAGTTTCTGCTTCCCACCTGGTTAGTAGTTTGTTTTGCCATTTTGAGTGTTGTGATCGGTACTGTCCGTCCCCTGGTCGGCGTACCTTGAATAAATCATGAATGGGATGGTGGAGAGAGTAAATGCAACTCCTAGCTGCAACACTTAAAAAGTTAGTCACTGAGAAAACTTCTGCTTGAGGAACCTATCAGAGTTTGGTTACCTTTGCCTACATTATTAGTTACCATACAGTAATAGTGAAAATTCCGTTTGATCTTCTATATATGGATGAAGGGCCGCACTACCGCTTATTTTGAATTCTTCAATTGAACCATATTTGGGGATGAGTGCTGAATAATACTTAGCCCAGATGGCTATTATTATGATTGAGTTGTAATCTCAGAATTTTGATATGACGCTGAAGAAGAGGATAAAAGCAAAGAAATTGATGACAAGAATCGCTCAGCGCTGAAAGTATACCATGTGAGAGATAGGGTAGCCTAATGTGTTACCCATGGGTTTGGAAGAAAAAAAACAATTTGGACGCCCTATGGTTAAGTCCACTAGAGATTATTACCAAGTTGGTGGAAGATGCTTATATCTTAAAGAACATCATCAATGGGTGTATAATAATTAGTGTCCATGCTAAATATTGAAGTATTGCACTTAGGAAAAAGATAATAATAGCAAAGAATAGTAAAAAGTAGTAAAACTATGAAAATATTCATTAATTAGGAAAATTGTCTTTGAAGAAAAAAAAACAGAAAATTAAAAAAAAATATAATTTAATGTTTTTATTTTTGTTTTATTGCCACAGTCAAGAAGATCTAGAAGAGATTCCACAACCATTGGTAAGTTGGAATAAAGGGGATGTACTATGATGATCATAGTGATGAAGTTTGGTGGAATCAGAAGACTGAGTTGTAGTCAGCAGGATCAAGACAGGCTGAAACTAGATCCACCGGAAATAGGCTCTATGAAAAATATTGGTAGGACTAGCTTGGGTTGAAATTGAGTTTGCTGTGAGCAGTCCCAGGGTGCTATTACAGGACTCATCAAGGCTGACTGAGAGGATCCAAAGAACTATGAGGAGTCATTGGAACCCATCCTGAGTTAGTACAGGTTGAATGATGAGGAGTCTTGGGAACCCATCTCTGGAAGTTTTGAATTACACTTCCAATGGGGCAGGTTGTATCTTGAAGTTACACTGGGCAAATTCTCCAAAAATGCAATGAAGTAAAAAAGAAAATACAGGTTAAACTCAACCTATTTTTTTTGAAAAGAGGAAATACTTATAGGCTTTTTTACAGTTTGTAATTTATCAGAGTGAATTTATCTCTGCGCGATTAAATCTTCAATCAGTTAATTGGAATCCAATTGATCATTAACTTTGATAGATTGTGATAGATTGCTCGCTCCTTCTGATGATGTAGGGGAATTGAGGAAGGGGATTTTTTGGAGATATGAAAATTAGGTGAAATCCCAACACTTCCCCCCTCAAGATTCAATCTCAGTAAAGGATGACTTATTAAAAACCTAGGATGAATACAATTTACCACAATACCAGTATCAGTATGAACAATTGAATATTCTAATCCTTTTCAAAATATAACTCTATAAGGACCATACCAATTAGTTCCTAGCTTTTCAGTCCGTCCACCTGGCTGAGAATGATAATACATAACATAATCTCCAATATGATATTCAGGTAAGACTAGTTTATGTTGATTGCTTTGTAGTCTCTCTTCGAATGGTGGTTTCAATTGAATTCATTGCTTAAGCCTGGAGGCGGATAATCTCATCAGCCAAATTTCTCATAACTAAATCGAAATTTTCTGGGATGCTTTCTTCAAGGATAATCTGAACAATAGAAGGTACTGAAGGATCCCGCCCATATATACTTTTAAACGGAGACATCTTGATAATGTGGTGATAGCTTATCTGATAAGCAAACAAGGCACTAGGTAAATAAAAATTCCACTGAATCGGATCAGTCAAGGCCATTTTCCTTGAAATTGAGACCAAGGTTCCATTAACTCGTTCAATAGCCCCATTTGTGGATGGATTATATGGGACAACAAATCGCTGAGTAGTGTTAAATAATTTGATAACTCCTGTATAAGCTGCGAGGTGAAATTAGTCTCACTATCTGACATAAGGACCTTTGGACAGCCATGTTGGGAAATAATTTGCTGATATAGAAATAAGGCTGTAGTCTTAGCTTAAGGGGTAGCAATGAAATGGCCTCAACCCATTTGGTCAAATGGTCAATGGCCATAATGATATACTGATGACCATGCACTCCTTGAGGAAAAGGCCCTACAACATCAATGCTGACTACTTCAAACGCCTTAGTTGGGGAAATGACTTGATGTTGATAAGTAGGGTTGGTAGTTCCATGAAGTTTTCAAGTAAAACATGAGTCAAAAGTCTCCCAAATGAACTCAGTCATGTTGTTCCAATAATATTGAGTCTTCACCTATTCTTGAGTTTTCTTTAAGCCACTATGACTGACTTGTTCATGACCTTCCATTACAGCGTGAAACCTGGAGTTGGGATGTAGGAATG
>JAKSZP010007278.1:0-39486 GCA_022478985.1 Massospora cicadina | reverse complement strand
TTCTATTTTAAGGCCATGGAAGAGGCGATCAAACACAAGAAGTTCAAGAAGATCCTCTCCTGTTTAAGTCGCATGGCCCAAGAAGTAATGGTGCCTCATATGGATACTCTAAGCACTTGGGCGGAGGTTAAGAAGGCACTTATTGAAAGTATGTCTTGAAACAAAGCCTAATCATGAAAACCAGGTGTTTATATGCATTAGCATATGATAAGGAGAGTTGGTTGCTGCCTTCTCTGAACAGTTCTATGTTGAAGCCCAGAAGCTGTTATCATCTAAAATGTTGACTTTTGATGACGCTGTTGATGTCATTCTGACTGAGATGGCGTCTCACCCTCACTTGGAAATGCGTATCACCTCCTTGAAATGCTATTTCCAAAATGTTAATGATTTAAAGCGGCTTTACTAGATGTTACTGAATTTCAATAAGCTTGAGGCTACCCATGGAGTTGTGTCAAGACCTTGAGTCCTTGTCATTGAAGCCATAAATTTAAATCATAAGTCCTTGACATTGAAAGTAAAAAGTCCAGCCCTTTGAGTTCTGTACATTGAGGATAAAATTCCAAAGCTAAGCGAAAGTGAACGTTCCAAATGCGCCTTCTTCAACAAGGTTGAAAATTATGATAATGTGTGTTAGAAGAAGAGAGACATTGAAGATCAGGAAAAAATGATGTCAGCATAGGGATAGGCTCCTGTTGCTTATGAATCTAACGTGCCTGAGTCCCTCACATCTTTTGCTACATTGCCTATATAGATAATATTCCCAGTGACGAATCTGAATGGGGTTGTGAAGTTGTTGAATACTATGTTTTAGGAGCGCCATCTGAAGTTGAGGTTCCCAATTGGTTGAACGCTGGAGGAGTAGATGAGGCCTCAATACCTGAAAAAACTTACCGCAACCAAATTCTAGAGTATCCTGAGGTTATTGACATTGCTAGTGATGCTAACCAGTTCCTGGCCTGTTGATCCGAACTATTCAGCACGTTCATACCTTGAAAATTATCCAGGAGATATATCCTTGGGCAGCTCATATTCTGAACTCCGCTTTCCACCTTAAGAGTGCTAGTTCTCTCTCATAACTTTGGTGGAACTATATTCCAAGGTAGAAATCATTATAAAAAAAGATCTGGGTTATGGACATCTTAGACACGGGGTCCCTGCTGAATGTTATCTCTTCAAAACTTAATAAAGAAATTAAGCTGTCGCCTAACTTTAAATAAGATAAGAGCTCGGAACTGTGGGGCCCAGAAATACTCACAATAATGGTCTTACTCCTACCTACCCATTTAAATTGGGAAGCTTATCTTGTTGGCCCTGCGGTGGCCTTGGACAACAATACTTATGATTATGATTATTAGCACTCAGTTCATGATTGAGTAAGATGGATTCATTAACATGAAAAAGGGTTTCATCTCCTTCTTCAATTATTAGGTTCCTTTAGTTTTAACCAATAAAGATCCCGGCATGTGTGGTTATTCTTACATGGTTGAGTACCCTTCTTCTGCTTTATCATTTCATTATGCACATCCAGGTGAAATACAAAGAAACTGATTTATTCAGTGGACATTTTGGAGGAATCATTTTTACGCTTAAGATGAAGGCTTAGTGATTAAACCTGGTGAACAATAAGTGGTTGACAAAAAGATTACTTTACAAATCCCCCAAGACGCTTATTGCACATATTAAGTATTGATGTAGTTAGCCATCTGGAGACTCAGGTATTGCCTGATATACTAGATCCTGCCTATCAGCGACCTATTAATATTCTACTGGGGAATCTTACCAACAAGGACATCATTATGAAAAAACGCCAGGTGATTGGAAAAGTCCTGTTGATCACTATTGAGGATATTGAAAGAATTAACTTTATTGGCTCTACGTTGGATATGGGCTTACCCAATGACAAATTTTTATGTACTTTTCCAAACGTTAATTTTCAGATGAACTAACCCAAAAAGAGCTCTAAAAAGTCCACACCCTATTATAGGCCTACAGTGATATGATATCTATATATGATACCGACTATGAGCACATGAAGGATTGGAGCCACTTCATTGATGTTGGTGATGGCCTTTACTATCCAGTCCAAACCCTATCATAAATAAAAATTCAAGGAGCGACAAATGAGGAAAGAGTATAAGCAGTAATATACTCCGGATTACTAGTAACTTACCAAAACCCTTGGTCTTCTCCTCTCTTGCTTATAAATAAAATGGAAGTTATTGAGTAGTTATGAACTACCTCAAACAAACAACCTCACAAAAAAGGATAATTATTTTTAACTTGCGCATTGATGATGCTCTGGCACAACTCTCTGGCTCTAAGTTTTTCCACTATGGACTTGGCTAGCGAATATTTGCAAATGGACCTTTCACCTAAGACCAGATAAATGTGCTCTCATTTGCAGTGTAGCCTATTCCAACCCACTCGACTACCTCAGGGGGGTGTTATACGCCCAAAACCTTCCAGAAAGCAATGTATCACATCTTTCAGGATCTTAAGCTAAGTTGTGCTATAGTATATCTCAATAATATCAAGTTGCTTTCTGTGACCTTCAATGATCATCTTACTAACCTGAAAGACGTTTTTACGCCTAATGAATCTAACATTAAGCTAAAACCCTCATAATGCACTTTTTTCCAAAAGAGATTAGATTTTCTTGGACATGATATTTCTCAGGAGGGAATTCAACATTTACAAGATAATTTGAAGCGATATTAAAAATGGCTACACCTCAAAATCTGCGATATATTCAGGTGTTTCTGGGAATAATGGGACAAAACCATCACTTCATCCCTAAGTTCGCTCAACTCAGTGAGCCCCTCATACAACTACTAACTAAGAACACACCCTTACATTGGGGTGCTGAACAATGGCCGTATTTGAGACGCTGAAGCAATTGCTACTAGAACTTCTTATCCTACATCAACTGGACTATGGTAAACCCTTCATCATGTTTACCAGTGCCTCCAATTATGCCGTTGGAGCCATCTTGGGTTAACTGGATGAAAGCGGTGCAAAATCATCCAGTATCATACATCAACAAGATGATTTCAAAAGCTGAACGCAACTATAGCATCACCAAGTAGAGTGCCTTGTTGTTCTACTGGGTGTAAAATACTACCGTCCCTTACTGTATAAACCCCTTCACTGTGATTACTGACCACGCCTACCTGATTGGTTACAAATTATGAAGGATACTACTGGAAGTTTAGTTCATTGGGTTTAGAAGCTTCAATATTATGTTATTAAGTTTGAACACCGCGCTGGAATCTGACATATGAATGTTGATTGGTTGACTCAATTGCTTGTCCTCCACTATGATAACAGTGAATCTGAGAAGTTACATGACCTTCTAATGACCCCCTACGCTAGGGAAGATGAGGTTGAACCTATCCAGATGATTCTAATCCAACACTTTAGCAACATCAATGTAAAGAGCGGAAGTTGTACAAACAGGTAGGGGTCAAGTGGTTGCTCTATCTTTGGCCCTCAGTACAAGTACATGCTATACTGGAGGCTCATTCTACCCTAGGGCATGACGAAGTGCGAAAAACCTATGAATTTATTAGGGATTGTATAATTTAAGGGTATAATGTAAACCATCATTGAAGTTCTGGATGCCTTTTAACTTGAAAAAGCAATACATTCTAAAGACCAATTATTAATATCAATCTAGTACCCCCAACAACTATTCCATACAATAAGCCTAGATGTAAGGCCTCCTGCCCTGAACTACCAGTGGGAATCGATACATATTAGTAGAGATTGATCACATTATCAAATGGATTGAGGCCGTGACTCCCAACCAAATTACAAAAGCTACCGTGACTTTTTGGCAACTGTATATTTTTTCACAAGACATGGCTGCTCCCAGGAATTACTTTATGACAATGGGAAAACATCACCTCCAGAGTGGTCAAGATTCTGGCTACCTTCATGGGAGCTCAACAACCATTCTTGGCCCCATATAATCTTCTATGAATGGTACCATAAAAAGAGCTAATTGACCCTTGGTTTTATCCTATAAAATAAGATCACTTCAGACCCCTTTCTTTGGGATCTTTATTGCCTAATGCCCCTATGGCCTACCAAATTAGTTATCACCAGATCTTGAAAATGTCTCTTTCCGCATCCTATATGGTTGATACCCTGGGGTACACGCCCTCTTAGCTAAGAATGTCATGTGCTAGGATTGATCATAACAACAAAGACATGTGGAGGTTAGATCATTGCATCATTTAGCTACAATCTGATACTATGACCAACTTAGATAAAACTGTTACAAAAGAGGGCCAAGCTGCTAATGAGCTCCGCCCGCCTCTACCTTCTTTCCAATTATCAGATATGGTCTTATATTATAACAACTGCATTAACCCCAGAAGTGGCAAGCTTGATTCTATTTGGGGAGGGACCTTTTATTATCACTTATAAGAAAGGCGATGAGTATTCTTTAAGTCTCTTGATATGGGTATCATTATAAATTGGGTACATGGACTTTTTTACACCCAAATAGGCCCTCAACATTTTTGAAGGGTGTGATGTTGTACAATTGCATTCTTGACCAATGGATAAGAATGTTCATGGTTCAAATAGTCCAAATTTCTAATATAATGTCCTACCCTAACTCCCAATCGATTTTTCTAATTTAAATTAGGCGGTTCACTCCTTGCCATTGTCCAAATAGGCCAGATCAAGCTATCCTCGTTACCTCCAACCACCACTGGAATAGGCCAACTGAGTTAGAAGTCTACCCAAGCACTAGCTCAAATTTAGTGCTTTTGCCTTAGAGAAAACAACCTTATCCTATCCTTGAGGGGGTTCAGAAGGATGAAGAAATTTTGCCCACCAATCAAAATCCAGAGCATATGGTGATTGGCTGCAATAAAACTTTTTTCTTTTTTTTTTTTAGTAAGATGGTCCCAACCCAAGGGGGGCAATAAAACTTTTTTCAAGTGGGAAGATTGGGTAAATATACTAAATTGTTACTACATGGATTTGTTGTACCTGTGGTTGTCCAAGCACCAAAGTTAAGCCATAATGGGGTTGAAAAGATTTTCATGAGCTCTGAGAGGTCAGTTTGTCATCCCATCAAAACCCTGATAACCCCCTCCTATACTGAATCTAATCTCATATTCCATTATTACCTATGAGTACCACAAGTACTGAGAGAAGGATTTTAATAAGAATTATTTATCACACCCTAAGTAGATTATTGGAAATAATATTTGTGATTTAGATTATAGTATTGATTTGTAAACTTGTGGCTTAATATTTTAGCACTTTGCGTTTGGTAAGTTGTGAAATCCTACAGATCAGCACCTGCGAGCAACTAGTTGCCAGAATTCCAACAAGGATGAACAGGAGGTGACCAGGAATTGTAGAGTCTGTGTTGCATGGATGCTCAGGGGTAGGCGCGGCAAGATTGCATGCCATACCTTGGCCATCTTAGATCCATGTGAATTCTTCCAGGTGACAGAGGACAGTAGCATATTGTTGGGATACTGACACATTGTTGCTCTCAGGTGCTTTTGGACATTGGTTTTCAGCAATTTAGCAAATTCAGAATAATAAAACTCTCAACTGCTGTTTAAGATTTTTGGGTAAAAGTGAACCACATATAGTAGTAATTTTAAAAATGCAAAAATAAGGATAAGTTACCATATTAGATTGGTAAAACAAGCGATAATTAATAGAATAATGCCCCCCATACTTAGGGCACATGGAGGATAATGGTGAGATGTGAATGAGGATTTATTATATCATAAAGGAGCGAGATTTAGCAAAATGTCAATTTGACCTATCAGAACTCTTAAAAATCTTTTCACCCTGATATGTCTAAGCTTCACGTGTTTAGTTGACAGAAGGTATGCAAATTCATGCAGTAACAATTTAATATTACATTTGATCAGCATCTTGAAAATATTTTTATCTCAGCCAATTAAAGGATTTCCTAGTTTTTATTACATGGATAAAATATCTTCACCCTTTGAAACCCCCTTCAGATTATTAAAAGAGGAATTTTTCTCTCTTAGGAGATAGAACTAAATTTTATTATTGCAAAAGTGAAATTCCAACTCAGTTCACCTTTTCTGCTGGGGGTTTGGGGTAACCATATTAACAGCAGCAAGGCTATTCAGCTAAGGGCTAGTTTTAGAATCACTCCTCCAATCTGAACTATCCAACTGAGAGTTAGAATGGGAATTTTTAACAATACACAAAACTATTCATTAATGGGACATCCTTCTCAACTAGCGGAGAATCTAATTGTCCAACACATATGACGCCCATTACACCTAGGCCTTTTGGGGCTCATCCTTTGCTTTTACCATTTAATGTACCATTTTTGGAACGCCCAAAATCGTTGGAAATTAGACTTACCTCTTTGATAACGTTTACACCGTTTGTTTTTTATGTTTCTGACAAAACATATTTTTCCGTTTAATCAAGGTAACCTTTTCTGGTTTAGGTTTTATTATATCAAATGGTGACAAGGTCTTGGGGACCTTGCTATTACATTAACCTAATCACTAATGATTTAGCCATTGGGGTGGAACCCTACCTTTGCCTTTTCATAAGTCCCACTATTCAACACCTTCTCGACTTAGTAGGACTGCATCATCAGGATGTTAACAAGAGTTCAGATAAAGCAAAACCTCAACTTTGATACAATTAATTTCAATAAAGAAAATACCTCGTTTATCCCAAATAATTGTGAGGCAATCCAGGACAATTGACGCTTCATTAAAAACACTCAGAATAAGATCACCATTTTAGATTATGGGATTATTTTAGATAGAAAATCAATAAACATACACAAATCTGTAATGACCAAAGTAAACAAGTATTTGAAGAAAAACTACAGCTTATCTACCAATTTTATCCAGGCTCTGGAGCTAGATCTAGTGTAACGCATGAACCAGGTGGAGGAATTAATCAAAAGTCACATAAAATCTAGAACTTCTTCATAGCTGCAGAAGTCCAAGGGCCTGCAGGTCCATCGGAGCTGTTGGTTCCATCAGGACCTAAGGTCTAAAGGGCCTAGAGAGCCCCATGTCTCTGACAGTATAGAGTGGTCATGTTGCCCAAAAAGGACTGGCTGGCCTCCGGGTCTACTAACCCACACTCTGAAGGGCTGATGATCTGTGGAGAAACAAGATATTGGTGAAGTTGAGGCTCTAGATAAGCATATAGTGCAAATCGCCCAAGGATGCAACATTCTACCCAATAATCGTCTTATTGACCCCAATCTTACATTAGATGTACTAGATGAGAGGATGTAAAATATGCATATATTTACTGAGGTTACTAATAGATGTCTTTATTTAATATAACAGTATTTTATTAACCTTAGGAACCAATTCACTAATTCTTAAGATTAGTTTTTAGCTCTGAAAGTTCAAATAGAGAAGAAGGCAACTACAGACGCACTTTACTGACAATGTAAGGATTCACAGGATGATGTGGAGAAATTAGGAAAAAATGGAACATATACCATAGTGAGTATAAGGAAACAGTGTATTCTGAGCCAAGTTGTAGTTCTGATGCAGGCTTGAAGCCTTTCTACCCCTTCAGGCTTTATCTTTAGACCCAGTTTAAACAAAAGGTTCATTTCTACTAAGGATAGTACTTCATATTTAAAATGCTTACAAGAGTGTAATTTAGGAGGCTACTAACAGGAAGAAAGTGAAGCACATTCAATCCAGCTTCTGCATAGAAGCCAGGTAGATTATTACTCTTCGCCCAAATGACTGTCAAACCTAGAAATAAGTCAAGAGCGGCTTGATCCAGAATTATAGGAGTCAAAAACCCTCTCTAACCAGGAACATGATTTCATAAAAATCCATAATGATAGAGGGGAAAGCAGAGATGAGTTATGTAGATGTTTCTATGCCAGCACTCAATCATTAATTGCTTATCACATTTATCTTGAAGACGTCATTAACACATGCATCTCAACACATAAGTTCTGGCCTGACTTCTAATTATATATGATAGTGAGTAAGTGTACCTTTAAATGAATCTGAGAAATCAAAAAGCTCTGAAAAATTCTTGTGACTACATTAGATAAAACCTTTAACCCTTAGAAAACTCCTGACAGACCTCATATACATGCCATTGAAGCAAAGAGAAGAACATAACTTTCTGCTCCTACTGCAAAGGTCATAGTCACACCTTGAGAAATTATTATAAGTAATGCGAAGAGGAAGCATAATGCGATCTGTTGGCAAATGGGTTGTCATCATGAAAATAGGCTATTTTTTCTGACGTTTTAATTACCATGCTTCCAATTAAAACTATTGTCACCAAAATAATTTTCTCCAAGGATACCTGGATAAAAAAATTTCTACTTCTGACAATAGTTTATAATGATTTTTTTCTTCTTCTTACATTTCACAAATATTCCTTCCTTTGCAACCACATTTGATAACATGAGTTTTGTTTTGCTATTCCAGTTCTTAAAGTCCCCATATTTGAAAAAGTGATAGAGGGTCTCTAGTGAATGACATTTTGTCTAAATTTATTAAGTAAAGTAAGATTGCTTCTCACTTGCTACAATACATGGTGTATGGAACTGTTGACCCCAATGTACATGGTCTATTGGGCCTAATATGTTTATCACTCAAGTTTGGCAAAATACCTTGGACATCTTGATGGTAGCTTTTTACAACCCCAGCAACAAATTACTGCTTTGGACTAGCTTTCTCCAGAAGTAGAGTGTTATTATCTATTATGCCAAAAAGTTCTTGTCCTTTCATGAGATATGTGTCCCTTAAGTAATTGAGACTTATAAAGCTGCATAGAACACTCAAAAGCTTACATCTGTTTAATGGATATAGATGAAAAGATCAAAATCGTAAGATACCATGGCTGGGATCTGTGTATGCGACTGCCACCTTAAATAGGAAAATATAATAACAGAATACCCCTTTGCTCCTTGGAACCAAAAATAATTCCTCCAAAGTCCCAAGTCATAAATTTACATTTGGGTGCATGTGAACAACCCAAGAAGCCTTTTAGAGAAGCAAGGCTTTTGGGACCCATCAGTGAAGGAGATCTTAACTTGACTGAGAGTCATAATTCCTGCATACGTCAGCCCTATCTCCCTGCCACTGGCCAATTTGACATTCAAGATGCATATGTTGGACCAAATTACTCTATACCATATGTATAGTTACTGTTACACATAGTGCCTAAAATCCAGGTATAGAGAATCCCAGAAAAGAGGCCTGGATACCTATCCAAAAAAAAACTCTATTAGCTACTGATAACCTCTTTCAGGTGATAGATAAATATGGGTAGTGTCTCTTCCAGATGTGATATCCCTGCAGGAGAAATCCCCTAATTAAGAAGAAATATCAAATATAATAAGGTAAATAATAACTAAATACTGATTGGAGATGTTGTAATCTTTTGACCAACCATCAGGATATAAGATGATTATATATTTAATTTCATACTTTAACTAATAATAATATAGCAGATTTGATCAGTATAGTTGATACTTTGCCACGCGGCCCTAACTTTTATATGTAGTGGCTTAAATATTAATTTACTATTAAGAGAGACCCTAAATACCTCCCTGCGCATTTATAATTCTCTAAAACTATTGGTATATGATGCTGTGGCTTTAAAACCTAGACCACCTCCTATTTTATTCTAATTTACTATTGTTACGTTGCTCCTGTGCTAGCATAAAACCTTCAGTGATAGGGTCCTATACTTATTATGGCAATTAGCTGGTAAATTGACTGCATCTGGCCAATTGCATTTTTATATGGAAAAGACTCTTCCTTAGTTATTCGCTTTCCAACCCAATTTGGGTAATATGATTTTAGTCTTCCATTCTGAGAAGATGCTTAGTGACCATAAAAAGCGCAAATGATATCTTTGGTAGAGAACGCATATCTGAGTAGAATTTATATTGAAAAGTGGATCTTTTTCTGGGCGAGAGAACCAATTTAAAAAAATACCATTAGTGATCCCTGGACGTCTAGCATTATGATACTACAGTGTGCTCCTTTGTTTTTAATCGGAAACCTTTGCCATATAAAATGTTTTTTGGTTAAGGTTATTGTCCCCATAAAGTACCTTGTGTTTGTGTATTTAACCATACACTGAGAATATGATGCCGCTGTGCCAAACACACATTGGGTGATTATTACAGTGGGCTTCAACTTGTTCTTCTGAGTAAGATTTTTTTAATAAAATTCTGTTACTATAGTTGAAGACTCCTCCACCGCGGAGGTAGTCCAACCCTCTAAAGCAGTTGTTTGGTTACAAGGCCCTGCCAAATTATTCTGCTGAGATTCATCAGGTGTGAGCAGATGTGATAATATGTTGATCTTTTCTCTAATTTTATACTAGGTCACAATTAATAAGTGAATAGGTAGTATAGATATGGATGGTGCTGTCCACTCCATTAACAATTTTTTATCAGGAGATTGACTCCTTAAGTGAGAAAAGTAAAACGCAAGTAAAACGGTAGTGTCTCTAGTGAGTAAGATAGCGCCCTAAAAGCGGACTTTCAGGCTGATTACCAAATTATTGTTGATAAAAAACGTTGCAGGTGAAAGGCCACCGTTTCTCTTTAATTCTGAAAAAAAATTTGGCAATTAACAGGGTATTCGCCAATGCATGCAGGGTCTAATTGCTTTGGAAACCCTGTCAACGGAGCTGTTATTGCTCCTTCTGTTCTGATCATAGATGTTTCAGGGCACTCAGAGGATACAGCAGATCAACGCCATGTCACTCCCCCTCCTTGTATTGATAGCATAGGAAGTTAGATAGGCTCCCCGCAGGGCCCCAGACCTGCAGCCATAAAAATTAATTTCTGGTCAACCCTGTTAATTTAACTTAGTACAACAAGAAGATGAATGTTCACAATTTCTTATATTTTATTATAAATCAGTATGACCAGAGCACCTGAGACCGCTAAATTGGCAGCAGTAATGAATTCATAAGACTCTGAAAGTCAGGTGTTAGTTATGACAAAATCAAAGAAGGGTGACGTGCCCTACTTTATAGCTAGGGATCTTCTTACCAAGGAGCTTGGTTGAGCCAAAAGGATGATTAGTCAGAAGATGGAAATACCTGAATAGCTCTTTAAAAGAAATGAAATTATTTATATGTTTTCTGAACGTTTTTATTTAGAAAGCACTGATGCTATCTTATGGCTAACATTAACATGTTTTAATGCCCTGATCACCCTCCGCCACGCCTGTGAGCCCTACACAGAATTGTTTAAGGTTCCAATACCAGTACTGAACGAGGATAATGATATAGCTCATATTTTGAATTGTCTTTATTAATGCGTAGTCACTTTTGAGGAGCCAAACCAAAGTCTGAAGAAGTCTCATGACCCACAATCCTGGGCCGTCTCGCTGAAGCAAGATTTAACTTGCCGCCTCAGGCCTATTATTTGATTGGTCTGACCTTAAACAGATCAGCTGTTACTACTGTAAGAACCTGGGGCATTTTTCAAATCACTGTCCAAAATAAAGTTCTAGACCCATGTTTCAATTAGTGAAACCAGTGCACGAAAAAGATCAGGAAAAGATAGGGCGGAGTAGAACAGAGATTTTATACTTACGCACCATATAAAATAAATCCCAAATATGAAAAAATATCGACTTCACCTTCAATCTAGTGGAATGCTATAAATGATATGTCATTTCTGGCGACTCAGTGAGTAATAGTTGACGATTTAGTAATTAAGACAGTCAATCCAGCCGGGAAGCAAAGGCGAGTTGGCGCCAGAAATAGTATTGAATCTTAATGTTGAATAGCTAGAAAAAGATGAGCTTTTGGTTAATTCAGTGATGTCCCCAAACTGCATGGGATTCAAGTGCACTACTATTTAAGTTTTAAAAGAATAAAGCCCTCAATTATGAGAAAAGATTCAGCATTGTTTGGATTAAGCAGATACCTTTGAGGTCTACACAATAATGCTTCAGACGTTTACTTTTATGAGTGCACCTACATTGATATTAAAGTAAATAATCTCAATATCAGAGATATCATGGGCAGTGGAGCACCAGTTAATATTGTGTCTACCAATCTGGTTAAGAGACTGGGACTTGCGTCAGACCTATATTATTGGAAAGTATATGGTACAGAGGGCCACATACCACTACGGTAGAAAGAGCCTACTATGCTTTGTCACTACTGTTTGGTTCCTTAATGCAATCTTCTCCTACCATTGCTTTAGAACCAGCAGTATGACTTCCTCCTTGAAACCTCTTTTATGAGAACCTATAGAGTCTAAGCCAACTTTAAAAAACACACTAGAGATAATGAGGAAAACTATTTTGCTATTTTATAACTGGAAGGATGAGGCCCCCGCGCCAAAAATTGAGGAGTAGTTTTCTATGCCTTTGAGGATGTCTTGTCCCCATTCAATATCAACGGCTGTGTGGACATACCCATCGGTTACATATTCAGCATGAGGAATATAAGGGCATTCCGTTATGAGCAAATCATAGTCTGGCCATTCTTGCAGGCCACCAAATTATCATGAAAACTAAAATTGTTTTGAAAAGTCCCTCAGGGTTCTATGGTGAAATAATTGCACGATTTTTTCAATATAGATTAGAACTGGTTGCCATGCCAGGGATTATCCTTCCTAGCCATGGAGAAATCCAGATACTGCTAGCCAACCTATATATATACCCTTTTTAGATCCAACAACCTCAACTGGTTGCTCTGTAAAACTGCTACCAGTTGAAAAAGTCCAGAACGTTTATGAGTTTAATCACTTTGATGAGCTAGGGCTTAATGATATTAATGAGTAACCCGTTTGCTTTTCAATTCCATAGTAAAGCCTCTCTGTGTTAAAAAAGAAGGAGAATAACCAAACTCTGGTTTTTCTTCAAAAAAAAACAATGTTATTTTTGCAAAAGACAACTGATTTGGGTTGTGCACAAGTTGTGCTACAGTATATTGAAACTGGAAATCATCTACTGAAATTACTTCTCCAATTAGGCGTTCCAAGGTGGTGAATGAAGTCATTGATGGTGAATTAGTCAGCTTGTGCAGCTCGGGATGTTAGTGCCCTCTAAAAGCCCTTGTTACTCCTTGGTGTTGATTGACAAGGAAAAAGATGGTTCTGACCATTTGGTAATAGGCTTTTATAAGTTTAAATATATTACTAGAATGATCTAGTCTTTACTGAGAATTGATGACGTGCTATACCTCTTGGGCGGAGCGCAATATTTTTCAGCTTTTGATCTAATTAATGGTTATTGCAAGATAGAGCTGCCCAAGGAGGAGTATGAAAAATGCACCATTATTATGGCTCAGGGTTTCTAACACCCTACGAGAATGCTGTAGGGGCTGTGCAACGCCCCCGCCACCTTCCACCAGGCTATGATAGCATCCTTGATGATTAAAATTTCCTGCGTCCTAGTTTATTTATATGATAGACATTTTTCTAGTACAGCTACAGTTCATCTGCAACACCTTGAAGTTTTCCACCAGCTTTTTAAGGCTGATCTTAAAGTCAAGCCTTGTAAGTGTGATTATTTCTAAAAGCAGCTGGAATATGTGGGTTTGATAATTGAAAAACATGGCTTGGAGCCCCAGCCTGCAAAGGTTGAAGCAATTGAACTCAAGGCGTGACTGAGTAGTCAGCACGACGTTCAGGTTTACCTTGGAATGATTGGCTCCTACCTCAGATTTGTAGAAACTTCAGTAAAATAGGTGAGCCAATAATTCACCTCCTCTAAAATGGAGTATCCTTTGAGTGGACTTAGAACTGTCAGCTAGCCTTCAATAAACTCAGGATTTACTTTACCCAAGCGCCACTGTTGATGTATCTTTATTTTTATAAGCCATCTATTATTAAGACGTACGCTTCTCCCAACACCATTAAATTGATGTTAACTATACTTGTTTATGACGGAATTGAAGACCAAGTTTATTTTATTTAGATGTTAGGTGTTCATGAACGGAACTATATGCTAGCTGAGAATAAGTGCCTGGCAGTTATCTACGCTTTTTTATAATTCTGGGTTTATGTCATTGAAATGCATTTCACAGCCATAACTGATATGCCTCCCTTAATTGGTTACAGAATCTGAAATAACCTGAGGGTCAACTGGAACTGGGCTTTAAAATTGCAGGTTTAAGATTTTGAAACTCAGCACTGACCTGGCTTATAGCATCAAAACGCTTATGGTTTACCTCAATTGCCTACCATGGCCTTGGTGGCCAATGTGACCAATAAATTATTTGATAAGATACTGAATCATGTATATGATAATGAATTGGCAGAAGTTCAACGCTGTTTATATTTTTTGGAAGGACACAATTGTCCAAGAAGAGAAGCTTTATTTAGTTCTAAATAATCAGCAATATTGATTACCCCATCCACCATAGAGGGCTGATATTATCAGGGACCACAAGGCAATGGGGCACGGGGGTTTCAAGGAAACGTTTGAGTTTTTGATAAAGCATCATTATTTAGAATCATGTATTTGGCGTTCCTGAGCTTCTCCACTGTTATAAGAAATGCAAGGTAAATGGGTTTATTGGAAAGCCACCTCTTATCAACTGGTTAAACCCAACTTCACTTGGCATACCATTTCTATTGATATTATGGGCCCTCTGGAAAACACTTTATCAATTTTAAATATATAATTATGGCGAATCACCTCACAAAGTGGTTATAGCCAAAGCGGTCCAGGATTTAGGCATCACAACGATGGCTAAGTTCATATTAAAGTATATCTATTGTCATCGTTGCCCTCAGATTCTTCTAATGGATAATGGGATTAATTTCACATCTCAGATTATTTCTAAGCTTAGAGACTTAATGGGTATACATTGGGTAAAGTCTATGCCCTACCATCCTGAGACTAACTGGCATCATCAAATGAGTGAATAGTACTATTGTCAAAACTTTGCATAAGATAACTATGGTAAAGGAGCCCAGCTGGAACTTTTCTTAACCTTCCGCCCGTTTTGCTTATATATATATCTTATTCCTCACCCATGGGGCATTCCCCATTTATTTTAATTAAATCTATTATGAAGCACACCAATCAGGGGATAGACACTACCAAAGTGCAAAAGTGACAAAACAAAAACTGAACTAACTAAAACCTTAGATTGAAAGAAAATGACCGTTCAAGATTATCTCTCTCGTTGCAATCACTTTTGCAACTTAACCAATTCAAGTCTGATTCCAGTTTGATAATCTCACAGAGGAGATTAGTCTGCGCCCATGTCAGGGAGCAGTTGGGCAAGTAAGGTAAGAGGAGCAGGTGGTAGGCTAGCGGCCTCAAACGTTCAAAAACGCCCCAGAGAAAATGGTGGAATAGAAATTTTTTTTAAAAAAAACTGGTGGTCACTATTTCCCCGGAAATCCTTGCTTGGCAAGCGCGATGCAACCATTACATCAACATGCCGCACTCCCAACCACTCTTATCGATGGAATACGGAGTCCATGTGTTTCTGGACATCCAACAAATAGCTCTATGGGAAAAATTTTGTGGGGATGTGCACACTTTTTTCCTGACTGTGGTGTATGTCACACCTCACTCCATGTCACGTGGTTGGCTGGACCTCAGTTTCAAAAACAAGGAGGCAGCAGATGAAGCTGCTGCAGTGCGCATAGTGATTGACCTCCCTGAAGGGCAACGGGTCATCAAAACCAAATGCACCAGATGGACAAAATCCAACCAAATTTGCCTCTCATTTGACTTTTTGCCTACTACGGTAAAACATGCCAGTTTAGAGCAACACCTGAAAGATGGTCTCACTGTTTATGGCAAAATACAATCTTTTGAGATGCAACGCTTTATGCTGATGCCACACCTGTGCACCGGCAAAGCCATCACAGTTCTGACCCCAACTGAGGAGATCGCGAAGGACCTAACCCAGATCCCGCACTCCACATATATCAATATTGAAAGGCATACCACCCACCATTTCCAGGTAACCGTGGACAGCACGCCCCCCATCTGCACATACTGTAATGCATTCAACCATAAGGCACATGCATGCCCCACCAAGGAGGGCATCACATTCCTAGAGCACCCCTTGGCGGCCATGGCCAGTGGAGAGGCGCACTACAAACCAACCGCAAGCACCAAAGAGGCTTTCCCGTGGGGAGCACAAGGCTGCTACCTAATGGTAAAACCTATTTCCCCTCAATAGTGGAAGAAGGCCAAGCAGGCCCTCAGGGCCACAGCCAAGGAAGCGGCCAAAGTCACCACTACTATCCCACACTCCCAACGCCAGGAGGACATCAAAACCTTTGCAGTGGAAGCAACAAGGGAATCCCTCAACCAATCAGATTGGGAAGCTCAAACCAATTGGGCCACCCAATCTGAGGATCCAATGGGCAACTCGATTTCACCTGATCTTTACAACCAAGCTCCAATTGAAACCAACTTGGTTTTCAACCTACCTGAAAATTTTTTTTGACCTGCTTGATGGTGCACCAAACTCATCCACACTGCAAAAAATTTGTTCGATGTTGGGGAACAAAAAGCGAAGGCAAAAGCCAATGCAAACATTTCTGCTAAAATCAACAAAACTACTGATAGCGTTGCGGTAAACATATGTGCTGCTGTGAAGGCCTGTGGGGATCTAGAGGAGGCTAGTGGGCCCAGGTGCCCACCCCCTCACACCTAAGGTGTGAAGGGGTAACCTTCACTTTAGGGACGTTGAATATCGCTGGACTTAAGGCCTCACCATCCCAGGCTAGGAAACTGAGTTTTTTACAAAAAAGTTTACCTGTGGAATCCTGGCCATCCAGGAGTCCCACTGTCCGCGAGGTTCTGAGAATGCTTGGAAAACCATGCTCCTCCCATCCCTATCCTTTTTTGATCAGAGCACTGTGGGGTGCTATTTCAGAAAAACAATTTTTTCAAATTTTTATTTGTCAGAATCTTTCCTCAATGGCTGAGTCCTCATTGTTACTTTCTCGTGGGCCAACATGGCACATGCTATCATCAACATCTACGCCCCAACCTGTGCATGAGAATGTCAGGAATTTTTCTCGTCAGTCAAATCTCTCCCATTACCACCAGACCCTTTTGTAGTTGGCGATATGAACTGTTGGCTAAACACACCAACGGACCATTGGCCTTCCTCCTCCCACGCCCCCCAGGGTCACGTAGAACTTCGCGTTCTAAAGGCCACCCTTGGGTTAATGGATGCGCTGCCGCGGCAAGCCCCACTGCTCAAAAATATGACTTGACCCCACATCCACAATGGCCAATTAAGGTCCATGACTCGCATAGACCTTATCCTTACGCCGGCAAAATTCCAACCCCACATTTTCCACTTTAAAACAACAAAAATGAATTCTCCAACCACCAGCTGGTCTTGATAACCTACCACCTACCGGTCACAGTGGCTAAGGCCCCACATTGGTGCAAACTCCGCACGCCCAAACTTGCGTCACCAGGATTTTCCACTTGGGTGGAATCAGCAACTTTGGCAAAAGAGTTTATTACACCTTTTTGCGCGGACCCCATCACATGGGCAGCCTTCAAAGAGGATACCATCCACCACTCTTGCCACCTCTCCTCCTGACGCTCATGAGCCACATCAGCCATCATCTCGCGTGCTCTGGTAGAGTTGGCACACCTGGAGTCCAACATCCCAGCCACAGGATACAGCCCTGCATGGGGCCAGAAGTGGGCGGAAGCAGCTGCCCACCTCAACGCGCTCGAAAGGCAACACAAACATTGGGTTTGTGTTCAATACAGGGCCAAACGCATTACAGAGGATGACAAGTGCACCGCATATTTTTTAAAAAAAATTTGCACTATTCCAGAGCGTGGCCTGCACACAGGTGTGAATATCGGATGATTCCATCGTGGATACACTAGCCAAAGTGGCAATAAAACACAAAAGTATAACTCCAAACATCGATGAATCCCCCCCCTTGGGTTGAGACCATCTAGTACTAAAAAAAAGTATAACTCCAAGTTATACCAATCCAATCCAATTCAGCTGGCCGAAGTGGCGGAATTTCTCAACTGAACCCACATCCATACCATTTCCTGATATCCGGAGGTAATGAATTTGATTACACCAAACAAATTATGGACAGCCATCCGCGGTTCACCAATCCGGAAATGCCCAGAACAGATGGCATTCCATATGAATTCTATAAAAAGTACTTCAAATATATATCCCCACTACTGCTTGCCTCACTTAACCAGAGCCTTCTGGAAACGCGCCTCCTACCAGGAGGACAAGAGGCCTTCACCATCACATTCTTTAAGAAAGGGGACAAGCTAGACTTAGCCAACTGGCGCCCCATTTCTTTAACTAACACGGATACAAAATTTTAATAAAAATAATGGCTAACCGTTTAGGATGTAGCATCTGCCACCATCTCCCCAGAACAATTCAGTTTCATACCCAGAAGGTTGATTTGGGACAACGTGCACTCTGTGGCTAACGCATGCCAGTCCACAGCCTCTGGGGCACTTGTATTCTTGCACCAACAGCAGGCCTATGATAGAGTAAACTGGGAATACCTCAGGGCCTGCCTCCATCAATTTCACTTCCCCCCTCGCTTCATCAACTAGGTAATGCTGCTCACGGAATCTGCAATAATGGCAGTACTTGGCCCTGGCTTCCTAATGGAAGTAGTCTACCCCAAAGGGGCTTGCGACAAGGGGACCCCCTTAGCCCACTTTTATACAACTTCAGCCTTGACCCACTACTTCAAAATGCGAATGCCCAACTCACTGGGGTCCATGTGCAAGGCCAAGCCCCAGTCAAGATGATGGCGTTTGCAGATGACTGTGTGGTTGGGGTGTCTAATAATAAAGATGCACGCGCACTTGAAGCTCTCATCCAGGAGTATTCCCGGGTAAGTAAAGCTGCACTGAATGCTTCCAAAACTGAAATCATCCTCCTTGGTTGTTATCATGCATGTTGGGCCCAAGCAACCAGTGCCCAGCCCGGCCCATCTGCTCACACACGTTCCCGCCCTCCCAGCTCACCCCACACCGCCCACTGGTGCTCCCCTTCATGCCACGCCCTACCATATGGCCAGTCCGCCATCTGGGCGTGTGGGTGGAGGCAGGCGGGTACACATCAGCAGTAATGGAGAGTCATATTCTAGACAACGTGACAAAGCGCATCGCCTCCCTCAGAGCCCACCCTACTTCCCTTCCTAGTAGGGTTGTTTTAGCCAACTCTATGCTCCTCTCCAAAGTCTGGTTTGGAGCCCACGCCATCGCCTTCTCCAAGCTTTTTCAAATTCTTGTATGCCCTGCTGCAAGGATGGCTTTGGTCAGGCCGCCCACCACCAGTATGGCTAGAGGTCATGTTTGGCCCCCATCATCTGGTGGCATGGGCCTGCTTGACTTCAAAGCCCATGCTGCCAAGATCCAGGGCACCCGGATTGCGGCCATCACCACCCCTACGCTCCCCTCCCAACACTGGTCCCACGCAGCCCGCTCCAACTTCTCCCGCGCCTTAGGCCTCAACAATCCATCGAACCCTCACTCCCTGATGAAATACCTGGCTTCACACCCATCGGCCACAGGTCCTCACGGGACTAAAACCCACTACAAACGAATCCTACTCTCCATGCGAAGCGCAGAGTGGAGAATTCGTATTAGTGGACATACAACCCGAAGAGGCCGCCCCTCTCCTCAGTTCACACAAGAGGTACAGGGGCTACCCATCCATGATGGCGTGATCCCCACACGGCCCCATGTCCTATCCAGGGTGGATTACCTGGACATGATAGACATCCCTTACTCCATTGAGACCCAAAAAATTATCTGGAAATACGTACACCATCCTCTGTTGCAGCCTCAAATCCATTCCCATGTATGGCGCTGCCTGAGGTGGGTGTACCATACGGCTGAGCGCTCTAACGCTTTGCATTCATCCTGCATCATGTGTGGCCATTATGGAACGCTGTTCCACCGCCTGGAGAAGTGTCTTACCTCTAAAGTGATATGGCGCGAAGTTCAACGTCTGGTGGGCCAGGTTAAACAAATCCCTTCATTCTGTCAAGAGATATGTTTGCTCTATCAATGGCCTCCCCCCTTCCACCCTCCCTCTGTGCTCTGGTGGTTGCAATCGCCATGTGGACTATCCACCCGATTGTCTTGGATGCCATCGCAGGCTCCACCCCCACCCTCCCAGAAGCTGTCCATAGATTCTGGTCTCATTTGGTAGACCATTACCAGGCGTGGATGTTTGGATACCTCCCACCGCGTCGCTGACAGCTGGTCTCCTCCTGGTTCCCAGTTTGGTTCATCAAATCAGATCCTTTCCTCCACACGTGTTCAATTGTTGCTACGGTCCCTTCACACGTCCCCTCCCCCTCCCCATAAGTGGCGTTCCCGCTTGCAACAATAGAAAGCATCGCTTCTCTGGGGTGCCTTCCCTGTTACTAAGTTTTGTCTCTTTTGGGTCAAATTTGGAAGTGTTCGTCCCATGGTCAGCCTTCCTCACAATAAATTAATAAGAAATAAAAAAATCTTAATAAAGCACCCTAACTAACAGCCTAGGAAGCCATATCAGAAGTTGAGGAAGCTTTGGGGAAACTTTTTTTTGGCGCCTGCTTTAGCTTGTGGACCCTGGCAGACAGCATTGAGGTGCGAGCATCAGCAACATGGGGCATAAGGGGGTATAGTTGTGGGGTTTTTTTTTTTTTATGAGGCCAGCGGTCCATTGTCTCAACGTATTGAGCAAGTTGATGTTCATCAAAAGTGATGAGAGCCGGCACACAATTAAACAACTTGATGCTCCAGTAGGTTTTGGGATAATTGGTGCTATAAAGAGATGTTATATGCCATATTGATGCAAGTGTGGCATAACAGGGCTCTTTTTCACCCTATCACTGCTTCTAATAAACTATATTAAAAAAATTAGTTTTACTGGTATTTTGTCTTTATTGTTAGTGATTTGTAACTCCATTAAATTAGATTGTTGGACATTAGGCAATCAAGGCACCAGTGAGCATTTTCCCCACCTAGAAAATCCAATAAGTGGTGCTCACTACAGGTATACCTGTATAGTACAAAAATCATTTAACAAAATGGAGGTTAGTAGGGCATTTAACCTTCACAAGTTCCCCAAGGAAAGCAACCCTAGGCTAGCCATTTTAAAACACAAGCTGGCCAGTGCTTTCTCTCGCTTTAAAAGGCTAGAGCAGCACTTTATTCCAAAACTCCCTTTCTGTGATAAGTTCACCCCAGATGAGGGCAGTATTACCTTCTTCCTCTATGTTTATGATCTGCCTTGGACGGGCAACTGACCAACAAAAACCCAGTACATCCTTCCTTGCTTGAGTACTGGCTCAAGAAAAAATGTTTTACACCATGATCAGCCTCAGCACCTGGTCTGAGGTTAAACAGGATCTTATTGATGAATTTGGCTCCCAGAAGAGTTTACAACGACAAAAACAGGCCTTTATTTGCCTTAGTTTGCAAGATGGAGAACAGATCTCCTCTTTTGTGGAGTGGTTCTGTAGAGAAGCTCAACCTCTGCTGCTTGTCAAAATGCTCCCTCTTGATGACGCCATTGCTACGTTCTGAGCAGGTTGAAATCTCACCCTTCTATAGCTCAGCATCTTATCTCTGTAAAGAGCCACCTCTGAACTTCTGAGATATTAGGAGGCTCTGCTGGAGATTGAAGATATGTATAACTCCTAAGCTACTTTAGCTGTTGGGTCATTTCCCCAAGTGTTGAACATTGAGGAATGTTCAATCAGAGCCCTGTTGAAGGAGGCTATAATTATCCCTATGGGCCCCCCTACGTTGTTAAATACTCTGAGCCTAATACCTGTGGTGCAGCTCAAACCTAATCTTCCGCACAGCAAACTTGAGATGCTCAAGCCAGTAAATCGGGGTACATCCTCTTTCATGGGCCGCTCTCCTTGCCCTGCCCATATTTTTCTCCAGAAAGGCCTTCCCAAATTGTTCCAAAGCCTGCTAATAAGCATAAACCCCTTTCTTGGGTGTCAATCGCCACCACCAACAATGGGGTGAATAATCAGGTCACAAAGGCCAAACTACATGTGTCACTAAAGCACACAGTCACTGATCGACCAAAAGCTGGCAAAGTTAAAGCATCCGCCTCTGTAACACCTTCCTCTTAGACCTCTTATCCAGCTAACTATAGTCTGGAACCTGTCTTTGTAAGGCAGCACAAACCCCTTAATTTGAAGGTTGAAATCGTGCTGTGATAACTCCTAAGGCTCCCCCAAAAGCTAATAGGGTAAATGAGCGGCCCCAGGGTCTCTCCAGCAAACAAGGAGGCCCTAACCTTACCTTACAACCAATGGACACCATGATGTGCATTGATAATCCCTCTGATGACAAATCTGAAGGGGGTTGTTGAGATATTGGCATTATATTTTAGGAGCCACAGGTGGAGTGGAGGTGCCTGATTGATTAAATCCAGAGAGAGCGGATTGGGATAAAATCCCTCATCAAACTTATTTCCGGCAAGTGTTGAGGGGTCCTGAGATTATTGACATTGCTAGTGATGCTGAACATCTCATTGCCACCTTGCTCCGCCAAACTAGTGTGTTCATAACCTACAGTCTATCCAGGAAATTACCCTGAGACTGTTAAACGACTTTCCTCTACTCTCCAATTGAAGGAGGTCCTCGCTCTTTCCCCCAACTTGGGTGGTACCTTAACCAAAGTGGAGGTTGTCATCAATTGAGTGCGAGTTAGGGCTATCCTTGACACTGTGTACCCAGTAAACGTTGTGTCGTCAAAATTCACTAAAAAGATAATACTGGCCCCTGATCTCGACTATACTCAAGAACTTGGGATTGCAGGCCCAAACAACACCTTCGCCATTAGGGCATACTTTTCTCTGCCCATCTGTTTTGGGAAATTCATCCTGTCAGCTCCAGCGGTGGCCTTAAATAATAATATTTTGTTCTGCTCATTAGTACTCAGTCTATGCTTGAGTATTAAGGGATTATTAATATGAAAAAGGGTTATCTTTCCCTGCCTAACTATGAGGTTCCCCTGATTTTGACAAATGAAGCTCTTAATAGAAAAGAATTGTTTGCACAGTTGAGTATCCCTCATCTGCTTTATATCTATTATATACCAAAGTAGGACGATTTGCAATTATGTTACCTCAATTATTGAACGCCCTCAAGGTTTCCCTTTCTATGCTTCTGAAGAGGTGTTCATCAAGGCTGGTGAACAAAGGGCTATTGACATGAAGATTACCTTGTAAATCCCACACAACTGCCTTCCGCATTTAATCAGCATTGACAGAGTTAGTCCTTTATAGCCCAGAATTTTGCCAAATGTGTTAGACCCTGCCTATCAACGACCTATCAACCTTCTGTTAGGGAATCTCACCAAGAAGGATATTGTGGTAAAAAAGCATCAGGAGATCTGAAGAGGCATGCTGATTCCCATTGAGGAAATATAGCATGCTCACTGTATTGGATCTATGGCGGAAATGGGTTTACCTTCTGATCAATATGAACCCTACCTTCCATTCATATCTCCAATGAACTAACCCCAGATGAGCTAGAAAAAGTCCACGCCCTGCTCGAAGCCTACAGCGACATTTTCTCTAAATCTGACACTGACTATGGGCACATGAAGGGTTGGACTCATAGTTTTGAACTTGGTGATGCTCAGCCTATCCGCTCCAAATCCTACTGCTAATCAAAACTTGAGAGCTACAGATGCGATGAAGCTCAAACAACTGCTGGACGCTGTGTTGTTCGTGCCTTCCCAAGGCACTTTGGCATCCCTGCTTCTATTGATAAAGAAGAAAAATGGAGGTCAACGGTTAATGATGGACTACTATAAGCTGAATAACCTCACTAAGAGGACAGCTACCCTATCCCCCACATTGATGAAACTCTGGCTCAACTCTCTGATTCTAAATTCTTTTCCTACATGAACTTGGCTAGCGGGTTTTGGCAGATGGACATTTCTCACAGGATCAGGAGAAGTGCGCCCTTATCTGCAGCAAAGGTTTGTTCTAACCCACTCAGGTACCTCAGGGGTCGTGTAATGCGCCTGGTACTTTTTAGTGTACGATGGATCACATTCTCCAGGATCTCAAGTTGAGCTGTGTGATTGTCTACCTCGATGTCATCACAGCCTTCTCAAAGAAGTTTAATGAGTTGCCATGCACTTAAAGGAGGTTTTATAACGTTTGCGGGCATCTAACATCAAATCAAAGCCCTCCAAATGCACTTTCTTCCTAAAGAAACTTGATTTTCTTGGGAACGCCATCTCTCAAGGTGTGATACAGCCTCTACAAGATAAGGTTGAAGAAACATAAAGATGCCAACGCCTAAAACCCTATTTGGAATACAAGTCTTCTTGGGCATGATGGGGTACTACCATCAATTAATCCCAAAATTCTCCCAGCTCAGCAAGCCCCTTGTCCGCCTCCTTGCAAGAACACCCCCTTCCATTGGGGTGCTGAACAAAAAGCCACATTTGAGAAATTAAAGGGCTATTGCAAAAAAGACCATTACTTAACCACCCTGACTATGGCAAGCCCTTCATGATGTTCATGGAAGCCTCTTATTATGCTGTTGGGGCAACCTTGGCTCATTTGGATAAGCATAGGGTCAATTATCCCGTGTTTTACTTTATCAGAATGCTTTCAAAATATGAGCGCAATTACAGCGTCACAGAGAAGGAGTGTCTGGAAGTCCAGCTCGCTGTTAAATACTACCGACTTTTCCTATTTTGGACTTCATTTACAGTGATCAACGACCACGCCTCATTAATGTGGTTACAAAATATGAAAGATACTACTGAGCGGTTATCTAGCTGGGCTCTTAAGTTCCATTATTATGATATGACCAGTGAGAATCGAGCTGGGACATGCCATATGAATGTTGATGGGTTGACGCGGCTTCCTGCCCTTCATCTTAACAGTAGCAAAGTTTAGAGATTGCATGACATCCTAATGACTTTAGACGCGTGGGATGATGAAGATGAATCAGTACAGATGATGTTAGCATGGCACTCCCGCAACACAAAGGTGGAGAATGGGAAGTTATATGAGAAAGTATGGGTGAATTAATTGCCCTATATCAGACCATCTGAGCGAGTACCCATGATTTTGGAGTCCCATACCCTTCTAGGGATACCGGAGTAAGGAATACTTATGAGTGGTTAAAGAGTGATGTTACTGGGAGGGCATCATGGAGATAATAACTGAAGTCCTGGATTCATGTTGGACCTGTAAGAAGCAATCCAGCTATAATACCATGTATCAGTATTAACCCACTATGCCTCAAAAACCTTTTCGCACCATAAGTCTAGATGTGGTAGGCCCTCTACCTCAACTACTGGTGGCAAAAGTTATTTCTTGGTTGGAATTGATCATTTTACTAAATGGGTTGAGTCTGTGGCTCTTCCTGATCTAACTGCCAAAGCCACATCCACGTTCCTTCATCAATATTTTCTCTCCATGGTTGTCCCCAGGTCATGCTCTTTGACAATGGGAAAATTTTTACCTCAGGAGTAGTGAGATCCTCACTACCTTCATGGGAACACAGCAGCTTTTCTCTGCTCCCTAGAACCTCTCAATCAATGGTAACATGGAAAGATAAAATGGGACCCTGGTCTCTATTCTACAAAAAAGACCACTTCTGACCCTCTTCACTGGGATCTTTACTTACCTAGTACTCAGGGCTTACTGTATCAGCTATCATCAGATCCTTAAAATGTCGCGATTCTGAGTATTGTATGGGTAAGACACGGGGTGCCAGCATTACTAGCCAAAATATTTTTCTCTGATAAAACAGATCCTGAGTAAGCTATGAAGAAGTTAGCCCAGAACATCATCCAGTGTTGGGAATGACGCCTGACGAAATTAAGCAACAACTTTATATTGGAATAACACCCAATAGTGCAATCAAAAGCTATGATCAAGTTGGAAAAGATGGTCATCAAAGAGGGTCAAGCAGCTAATGAGCACCAGGCCCCCTACCTTTTTTCAAGTGTCATATTTGGTGCACTACTACCATAACCGTATCAATTCCAGAGTTGAGAAACTCGGGTCTATCTGGGAAGGCCCTTTTGTCATCACTTATAAGTGAGGTGATGAGTACTTTATAAAATCCATGGCTACTGGAGTTACAGTCAACTTAGTCCATGACCAGTTCTTGAGCCCTTATTCTCTCCCTAACACTCTTGAGTGGGTAATGTCAGACAACAACATGTCTAAAAATCTAATAAGAGTGTATCAGTTTTAAATAAGGGCAAAAAATATAGATGAAATCGGGCAAAAGACCCTGCTGATTCTCAGTGAAACAACTTGAATTGGGGTAACTCTTTTATGTATAGTACATGGGAAAATAATAAAATTTTGGGTAAGAAAATTGCACCGAATATATACTGAAATCTGGGGAGTCCATCAGAGGTTCCTCCCCCAGCCCACTGCTAGTTCCATTCAAACACCTAAGCGGGAACCACCCTCTTTTATAGGCTTTGTGGGGGTCCCCCAAGGTGCAACTATTTCCTCTTGCGGTGATTGGCTAAAATATATCAGATAATTACCTCAGGGGGGATGTCTTGCCTATTATTGACCCTCCATCATCCTTTTTAGCAAAGTGAGGTGAGTTCAAAATCTAAGATAGGTTGACAACTTATATTTTCTAATTATGATAAAAGTTAATATTGAATCTATGCATATCTTTGTCCAAATCTGAGTTAATTTAAATACTAAGCAGTAGATTGTAACAGGGTTCTCTTTTCACTCTATTGCTGTTTCTAATAAACTATATTAGCAACCTTTCATTTAGTTTTTACTAGAATTTTGTTTTTATTATTAAGAGGTAAATAACTCCCTTTTATTAATTTGTTGGAAGTTAGGCAACTATGGAACTAGAGAGTATATTCCACGCCTAAAAATCCAACAGGGGTATAAAAGCATGATACGCCCTATCAACCTTCTGAGTTTAGTTACACCTGAGACAAAATTTGTTTCATTAGCATACAATAACTTTTTAGGCTACCATGCTGGGTGAAAACTTGCATTATCTATAATTAGACAATTACAGAAATCAGTGACAGAGACTACTGATGTGGATTTGGCCCATTTTGTGAAGTTATTGATGACAAGGATATTGTATTGGTGTCCATACATGGTGGTTGGCAAAGGTCACTTACGTTAATACTGAAATTGGAAAAGGGTGAAGTTAGCCCAACTACTTGATGTTAATAAAAATTTAAAAGGACTTTAATTTTATGAAGATAAAGTAGGAACTATTACCACTGTGAATAAATTGATCACCCTTACATGGCATAGATACCCAAGCCACTGATGGGTTTTTTCAGCACAATGTTACAGTAGTGTGTGCTTCCAGGATGGTAGAGGACCTAGAGAGGGATGTACGTAATCAGACCATCCCCATGAATTTATGAAGCAAACCTTGTTGATTCTCTGGCATATTCAATATGATCCCATAGATTGTTGCACAGAGATTAAACCCATTGATACAACGGGAGGATGATATGAAGATCGCTGTTACCTGATTAAATATGATAATTTATAAAAATAGAAGCATTTTGCTTCTGGAGAACGCAGTATTTATTATAAGAAGCTTTCTATTGCTGAAACCAATGGGGTCGAACTGATATCCACTTTGTGTACAGAGTCCACTATAGCTTACCAAGAATAAGTGATCCCCATTTCATTCACCATTGTCACTGCTATCTCTCTTTCTAGCTGCGGTCACTTCCACAACTTCTACCAAGCAGGTTAATTACTCATTATTAGCTTGATGCAATATTGGCAAAATTGTAAGCATACAGCTGCATCCTTCATTATTACCCTTTGGACTTTAATTCACTGACAACCATCTAGAACTTAATAATATATCTATTTCTGATTATCCTTGGCTTCTAGTCACTGGTAATCAAAGTATACAGAGTGTATCTGAACTGCTCACTGAGATAGCCTTATCTGGCGGAGGCCTGTGCATTCTCTCAACTATCAATATTACGCATATCTTATCCAGTATTCAGCCTAGCAGGAGGAAACCATCTGGTTAATTTCCCGACATTTCCCCCTCTTAACCAGATAAAATTCCTCTGATAATTTATGGCTAGTCCCAGTTGTTCACTAACCATTTGTAGGGTCAGAGGAACTTACCGTGCACTCAATAGATAAGCTTACCGCTTGTAGGATCCCTTATAGTGTAAGAATCAGCGCCCATTTTTTTATAACCTTGAAGGGACCAATGCATATGTTAGCCAGCTTATTACTCCGCCCAAACCCATGCTGATAGTGGAACAATATATTTTTCCTATTGTGAACTGCATTAGTCCACTGTGTCGTTGTTGATAGGAATCATACTCCTTAACTTTTTGGCTAAACTAGTTGGGTAAACTTCATTCTGAAGTTAATGAGCGTAGACGTCAGATTTATTTAATAGCTTTGGGGTCCTTTCTTCTTGTATCCTCTATGTTTGGATTATCCCTTTATTAGGAGAAGCCTCGATTATGTGTCAAGACTCGCTAATTGGCAAATGCTGTTTCATGATCTCATTGGCGTGGGTTGAGCCCAATTCAAAGTATTGGGGATTGACCCCAATAGTACTAATTAAATATATTGATTCAATACCGGCAACTAATTCCAAGGATGTCAAATGATAAATTGGTTCATGGAACATTACTTTCCTAACGCAAAACCCAACCAACTAGCTCTTTCAGGATTCGCCAGCGAACATGATGAGGATGATCACAATCCCCTTTATATTATTAATAGTATATATATATATATATACAGGCTGTTGGCAATCTTTGCCAAAGCTTTTTCTATCCTAGCTCTGTATTTTCTAAATCCCGCTACTTCCCTATCCTGAATCCTCCCCTTCCTGATCCCACTTCTAGCCTCAAGGTTTTATAAATATCTTAGGGCTTTATTTGAATAAACTTATCATTTCTCTTACCTTCTTAGTTCTTCAGTAGCTTTCTTAGGCCCTTAGGGCCTATTATCTTGCTGGGGAATTGGGGTCCTGATATAATATGTTGTTAGTTAGGAGTTGCTCCCCCATGGCTGGACAAAATGGTGATCTCAGCAAGGTGCCCCCAAGTCCCCTATGATTGCTAAAACCTATAAAGAAGTAGGAGTGGTCATTGCCAAGAGCCTCCATCCCAGAGACTATCTTGGGCTTTAAAAGCCCAGGATGAACCAAATCCCCGTCCTGGCCCCTGTTCATCCATGCTGGCGCTCAAGCAATAAAGGAAGCATTAGGTTAGTTGGGCGTTTCCCTCAGATGGTCTGTTTCTGATTTAAAACTGGGAGGCCAAGCCAGGCTACCTTGGCCCCTTCACGACTCTCATAAAGCGTTCAGGCCAGGATTAGTGGGGACTAAGGGATCCAAAAACAATATCAGCAGGATCATGCGGGCCAACACTGTCAATCCAAATCTCCAGGGCCATTTCCCGATGTTTTATTATAATAAAATAACTAGATAAATTTTTTATTTACTAACCCTAATATTTAATATATAATAAAATTGCTCTCCAGGTCCCATTCTCAATGCTGGCAATCAATGCCATTGATCTCTCCAGGCTTGATTCCCAATGCCAGCTCAAATGCTGATGTTCACTCAAAACTGGTAGGCATTTAGTTGCCCCGCTGCTTATTCTCTCTCTGGACCTCTTCCCAATGCCAGCTCTTATGCTGATGATCTTTCTGGGTGGTCATCCTGATGCCAGGACTTTTTCCCGATGCCAGCAACCAATGCTGATGGTTTCTCAAAAAATTGGCCAGGCATTCAATTTCCCCACCGCCCGTTCTCTCTCTGGGTCCCATCCCCAATGCTGGGATCTCTTCCCAATGCCAGCTCCAATACCAATGTTTATTATAAATTCAATACCTGATGCCAGGGCTACTCCCTTATGATGCTTGTCAGGTCTTTACGTTGTTTTTAAACCGCCTCCTTTGGCCCATACAACCATGCCATGTTTGGAGCCTCTTTGTTTTTAAATTAAAATATGAGCACTAGGATCTTAACTGCTCCTGATCCTCATACCAAACTTGGCCGCCCGGATATGAAGATCCCTGCCTTGGCTCTGACCCCTAGCCAAGGCTTGGAAATGGTTCTTTCAGGGTTCTCCCTTTATTGGGGGAAGTCTTGATTAGGGGTCATAACTCGCCTATTGGTGAATGCCATATTGGGCTCCCCATTGGATTGGGATAATACCAAATTTGAAGTATTTAGGATTGACCCCAAGAATATTAATTACATATTTTACATTACACTGGTGACAAATGCTGAGTATGTTGAACAATCAATTGGGTCACTGAGAATTGCAATCTTAACGCTAAACTCAATCAACTAGCCCTTTCAGGATTCAACAGCTATTCATGCCAAGGATGATCACAATCCCCTTTGTATTATTAATAGTATTTATATATCTCGCTACTGGCAATTGATTCTTAGACTGTCCCTATCCTAGGCCCATATTGCCTAGCTCCTGATACCTCCCTATCTCAAATCCTCCCCTTCTCAATCCCACTTCTATCCTCAAGGCTCTATAAATACCATGAGGTTTTATTTGAATAAACTT
The DNA here is from genome assembly GCA_022478985.1 of Massospora cicadina. Classification (NCBI taxonomy): domain Eukaryota; kingdom Fungi; phylum Entomophthoromycota; class Entomophthoromycetes; order Entomophthorales; family Entomophthoraceae; genus Massospora; species Massospora cicadina. Next base: position 8,962 of record JAKSZP010007278.1, on the reverse strand, counting down.
ATCATTTCTCTCACCTTCTTAGTTCTTCTGTAGTTTTCTTAGGCCCTTAGGGCTACCATCTCTCTGAGGTCTTTAGGGCCCTGATTTAATAACTGGCTGGTTAGAAGTTGCTCTCTTAGGGTCCAACACTCTACACAATAGTAAAGGATAGGGGGAAAAACTCAGTGTCTACCCTAGAGTAACTGAAACGGACTATTTCCTATCACTGAGTAATAGCTTATGTTATATGCAAAAACGGCAGTGGAGAAAAGGGTACTCCAGACAGAGGGTCAGTCACTCACAAGCTTCTGAAAGATATTTAATAAGGTACCATTAACCCGTTCATAGGTTCCGTTGGATTCCTGATGGTAGGGAATAGTCAGCACCCTGCAGATTGCCATCAATTTTTTCAGCTTTGAAAGAACATAGGAGGTGAAGTTAGTTCTGTGTTCATGAGTATGAACTGCAGTCAGCCATGCCACTATATGTCACACTCAATTATGAACTTAGATGTGGTAAATCCCACCATATCTTGGATGGCTTGTGCTTCCACCTGTGAGATTTTGAGGACTAGCTCGCTTATAAATGTAATCTGTTTCAATAGTTGATAAAATTTTTGCAGATAAATCCTCAATTATGTTATGTGTCTTAAGATATTCATAACCGTTTGGAAGCTCTCAAAGCTAAACAACAATAATTGATTTCTTTTGAAATTACTTTTGGGTATATTTTCCCTCTCTAATCGGGAACTCCATATATAGATAATTATGACAAGCTCCCTGAATGCTTGTCTACACTTTTTTATTATTAAAGTCAAATTGATATAAGACAATATAAGACAAAAAGGTTATTAGATGGAAAGATGATGTTTTTATATTAGGGCTAGGCGCTGGTATTCTTACCTCTAGGGCATCTCCTGGCCATGATCATCTATTAGATGAGTTCATTAAAATTATGCCAATCCGCTATGCTTTATGGAAGTGGTTATAAAAATATCCCCAAGTTAATTGGCCCTTGAATTAACTAAATTACAATCGTTTCAGCCTTATTAGAGGTACTACTACTCTTGTTTTTGGGAAAATTATTTGGCTTAATATTAGCACCTCAGTGGTGTATATTTTCCTCAACCAGCTAATTACGCTTCATTATAAAGCTGACAAAATACAATAATATGGGAGAAAAAACATATGGAGTTTGAATATTGATGCACACCTAATTGGGACGTTGGCATGCCTCTCAATAGTACTAGGTACTCCCTATTTGGGCCATCCTTGTGCAAGTATTATTGTGCCAAATATGATGATTGACATGCATTAAAAATAGAACTCATTAATCTTTTTTGCACCAGATTCAAAAATGCAATTAGGTTTGTGCTGTAAATTCACTTAGTTCGCCCTAATGGATCCCATAATTGGCCATAATGATATTATATCATAGCTATCATTAGCTATGATAATCAGGTCATTTAGATGCAATCAAGGCAGTTTTGAGGTTTATCCAATTTATCAGATTATGCAGATAATTTAGGAAGGTTTAAAGGGTCCATCAATGGTAGTGATCTATTAGCAATGATGGTTATCTTGAAGGGTTTATTTTTGAGTCAAAAATCAAAGTCTAATATTTCCCCCACTTGACTGAAATATAAACCCTGAGTTTACTCAGTTTCATCTTAAATATCTGAAAACAGCTCTTCCTCAGACTACCACAATTTTACCACTTCTTTTGAACCCAAACAATGGCGTTTATTAAATCAGTTGGATAGAACTATGCATATGCATATGTTTGTAGACTCCCTCCAAATGATACAGTTGGGTCTGCTTTTTACTACGCCAACTGTTATGATGTCTACTTGGCCTGAGACTATTGTCATGGAAGAGGTTATTCCAGTTGTTAATCCTACTCAAAGTTGGTGGGGTACAGACTTTGTTCACATGCTTTGACAAATATTATGGCGGACCTTTCAGCCACATTTTTTAACCTAGGGAGTCAAATTTTTGTATTATCTATATCAGGATGGTGATGGTTTGGAGGATTTTATCTTTTACCCTCAGCCAATTCCTGATAGCTCAAGTGTATAATGTGTGTTAGGCTCATCTAACTATTCGCGTTTGGGCCAACCACTTACCAAAAACGAGGGCCAAATATGAGTTACTATACAACCCTGTTAGTCTTTTTCTTGATGAGGATCCACCATATGACCTCAAGATTTTGTCAAAGTCGATGGCTTTGTTGAGGAGGTCTTTAGTTTCTGGTCCGCACAACTCAAGTATAGGCCCAATTTTGCATCATCTTTGGGTCTAAATACCCATGATGTTCAGGATGTTCATTTCCAATCAGCTGCTTGGGAAGCTTTCAAAGCTCTTCATCAAGATAGCGTGGATTTTACCTTCCTTAAATAGCCTTACCTGGCCATCTTATGTGCATCATTTCGGATTGGATGCCTTCAGGATGGCTATTGCATGTTCCCACCCTTAAAGAGTGGTGGAAAGCCCAGGTATATCATGTCCGACTAGTGACACAGGAAATATACCAGTACTAGACTGATTTTCTAGTTGATTGTCTTCTTCTAGGTGCTTGTTTTCCAACTGATTGCAGGCTCAGTTTGATCATGGTAAACAGTTTTGTGCCTGTCCTCCCAATTGTTCGCTGGAAGTCATCTACCACAAGCACACTGCACATCTGGCTTCATGCCACTATGGCCCTTTACCTTGTTGCCCAGCAACTAGATTGGGCCAAATTGATGCACGAAGATGAGAAATCAGTTTCTGATCACCTCCCCCTTAAAGTGGAGAAATAAAAGCCTTGCTGATTTATTATCTTTACTAATAAAGTTCTATTTTATTATATATATCATTTCTTTCTTTTTTTTATCTAACTGAGGTAAGCCAACCATGGGATGGACATTACTGAAACTCAAAACCTAAAAATAAATCCTCACCAAATAAATTGAGCAAACCGCCCAAAATGAGTGGATAACACTTATAACGCAAACTCAACCAATCAGATGGGACAGCGGGAACCGCTTATCCCATCATGGCGGAAGGGGAGGGTAATTATGGGGGCTCATCCTCAGCCTCTACTTCATACCAAAGCAGGGCACGAGCTATAATGGAGAGCAGGGGAGTTGAGGCATTAGTGGGATGTGGAGATATATTTCCAATGATTGGGGTGATAGTAATACAGCCATTATACATAAGAGTTCTGACATATTATGCCAAAGCTAGTTCAGTTTTCATGCATTCGTTGGGTAGCTTTATGAATGTAGCAATATTGGTGTGGGTAATCTTTTTATTGGAATTCTGTGCTACCACTGCCACATGCTTGATGGCGTCCTAAGCCTTTGTGGGCTTCAATCAACATATTTTTTAAACATTATTGGCTTTGGAGGGAATAATGGGAGGAGGGTTTCATCCTTCAAGCATCTCCACTAATTTGGTGGCAGCTTTGCAGAGAGAACAATAATATGGCTTAACCTTTGCTTCAACAGCCAGCTGGTGGTTGCTGTGGAACGTTTTGGCATTTTTCTGGGGGTTTATAAATGGAGGGTATCTCACTATCAAATTTAATATACACAAACTGCTCAATTTGTATATTACGTCTTCAATTATATTTCTGGACTCATCGATTTCAGCAAATGGATACCAAGGATTTTGGTTGAATTAAATTGGGGAGTCAACATATCTCTGAGGTTTGTTTGCTTCATTGGAGGATTCATGGTATCAAACTGGGGTCCAATCATGTGCTTGATTATATGGAGCATTTGTGGCACTTTGGCGAAGAGAAGTCTGATTGGTGGCTGTTGGCACAGCTGCAGCAACATGCTTTGGGGGAGGGGGAGGTAGGATTGTACCCCATACTGAAGCTGGCATGGGGTGGGTGGCAAATTAGAAGCTGGCGGACAAAAAATCAGAGCTGTCAGAAGCAGCTAGGGATGGGCACTTTCATTTAGAGTGGGTTAACTAGAAATAGGATGGACAGAATGTCCATCCACCCTTGACATGGCCCAGAACTGATGGTCAGGAGCAGAGGGGATAATGGTGCGAGGGGGAATCAACAGGAAAATTTTATTTGATTCAGGGCTGATCATGACATATGCCTGAGGCCCAGCGAGGCGTGTGGCCCAATTGGGACCACAAAATGCAAGAATGGGTTGGAGCCATAAGCTGAAAAACCATCTATCAACTCCTGGTAGAGCACCTCAGGGGGAAGGTGGGTGGGCAAACCAGAAAATTGAACCACCAAAGTGGTATCCGCTGGGAGCAGGGTTCAAATTGTGGGGAGAGGGGTATCAGGGAAAACCAGGGGCACAGTTGCTGCAACGGCAGCATCAGTTTCACAGGTGAAGGTGAGATAAAAATACCCCTTATAGGGGCAGAAGTCAATAAAACTGGTGGGATTCATCATCATTTGAGCCATATCAATATTGGCTTGGTCATGGTAGGGGAAAAATCCCATAGTTGACCCTAAGGCCAAAACGCATGTTGCTCTAGGGGAGCATCAGGGGGCAATGTGTCATTAATTGGGTTTTAGTGAGGTGAGCGTCAAGATCCTTGGGAGGAACAAATCATCCCAGGGGTTTGGTATGACTGGGCAAGCCAGTCTGAGCGCATTTTTCTGAAAGATGGAAAATGGTGGGGGGAGTTTCACTGAAATCCCCCACACTGGGGCAGATGGCGGGGAATCTGAGGACATCAGAGTGAAATTATGGTGGGCAATTTAGATTTACTCTTTTCTGCATATATCGCTTAGAAAGTTATGCCAAGTAGAAAGAGAGACTTATATTTTTCTTTCTTACTAATATATGTTATATATTATTACTATAATTATTATTAATTTATTAAATTCTTTTCATTATTTTCATATTTATTATATTCCTATAATATTGTATACTCCCACCCTTCGCACATCAATTGGGGTGCCAGCCAAAGGAAGCTATTGGCGGTTAGTAGGTCTAATAACACGAAAAGCTTGCCCATGACGTAACCAGAAAAATTTGAGTCCCAATCCAGAGGTGGAAAAACTTTCTTTGACAGAGTTGACCCTATTCAGGTTTCATGTCATTTCTTTCTTTTGGTAATGCCTGTCCCCTGGTCAGCTTGCCTTGGTTAAATAAAATGATATTGTATACTTAATTTTTTCTTTTCTTCTAATTGGCCCTCTTCCTAAATCTTCTTAGGAACTTTGCATGGACTTGATTATAATTATGGCCTTTTTTAACCTCTTTGATGGTATAAATAAACCTTGACGTTTTGTCAATGACCTCAATTGGGACAACCCAAATGCTATTTTAACTTCTTTAATTATCACAATCTGTATGTACTGCAGAATAGTACCTCTTTTCTGACTTTATATCTGGTTAAATCGTATTGATCTTAAGAATCCTTTTCATATCAGGCCTATTTAACAGCAAAACTGTTATCAAAGGCTTGAGCTTGCAAACTTGATTGAATTGTGGCAAGCTTCACGACATATTGAGGATAACTGCTTTCACCAGGATCTTCAAGGACTGAATAAAGCAGCAATGGTAGGGCCAGATGTCTTTCATATAAGACTTGGAAAGGAGACATCTTGGTGGCAGAGTGATACAATATGATGTAAGTGAACATGGTCGAGCTTAATAATGTGCTCCATTCAGATGGTTTACTTGAGGTTAATCTTTGTACAATATTTGCAAGCATCCCATTTACACGCTCAACTGTTCCGTTTGTTTTTGGATTATAGGGAGAAGAGAACATACCTCTTACTCCCATCAGCTCATTAAGCTTCTTAATAATGTTGGCCATAAAATTGCTTCTATTATTAGTCAGAATAACTTTGGGCAACCATGCTTGTGGATAACATTCTCAAGGATAAATTTTGCTGTCATCACTGCACCTACTTCCTGATTAACCTTGGCTTCAACCCACTAATTAAGTGGTCAATAGTCATGATGATGTACTTGGCCTTAGAATTTCTAGTGGGAAGTGGGCTGACATCTATGGATACAGTATGCCAGTCTATCTTGGGCCAAACAAGCTGGTAAGATGTGCTATGTCAAAATGATTTTTTGTCTTGGCATTTGATGCAACACTCCTGTGTCTCTTGGAGATCAAAATGCATTGACTCCCAGTAGTAGTATCATTTAAGACGCTCCTTCGTTTTTTTAAATCCATCATGGCCTATGGCCTTATGCGTCACCATTATCAGGTCTGTTTGGGCTGAGGGTCATGGAAAAAAGACTTTATTTCCTTCGATCATTTTGTGTAGTAATCCATTTTACAATAAAAGTGTTTTTATGTAAGTATATGAGCATTTTTTAACAAATTTGGGCTCATTCTGGAATTTTACATTGAACATCTTTTAAAATAATTCATTTGTGGCCAAACTGACATTAGTGACGTAGTTAAATGGGTTAGCAGTCAGCATTTTGGTGCTTCACTCCTGCACAATCTTTTATTGTGTAATTATAGGCTTGAAGCTGTAGTACCCAATGCGCTAATCAGCACTCTGATTCCTTTAACTTGTTCAGCCAAATTAGGGATAAATGATCTGTAATAACCATAAAGTGAGCCTACTTAGATAAACCTGAAACTGCTTGTAGGCGTATATGATTGCCAAGCATTCCCATTCTGTTACCATGTGGTTCCACTTATGGACGTTTAAGGTCCAACTAGCAAAGGCAAATGGATGTTTCTCGCCATCTTCCCCTATTTGAGACAACATGCTCTGACTGCTGTAAGCGATGCATCAGCTTGTACAATAAACTCACACTTGAAGTCTGGATATTGCAGACTGGGGCCATTATTAGGTCCAGGTGGAGATGATTAAATGCTTCTTGATAGGCCAAAATACAGTCAAATATGACCTTGTCCTTATGCAGATATACAATGGCTCTCCAATTCATGCAAAATTGGCAATGAATCAGTGATAATAACTAATTATGCCCAGGAAAACCTATATATTGTGCTTGGATTTGGGCCATTTCATCTTAAATTTTGCATCCAGTCTGGATGGTTGAGGTCAGAGTTCTTCTTTATTAATAACAACCCAAGATATTCCAATTGGTCTAAAAAATTGGCATTTCTGGATCTTAATCTTCAAATCATTAGCTGTTAGTCTCTTAAAAACTGCCTCTAACTGTTCCAGGTGGTTGGTGAAGGTGCGTCTGAAGACTTTTATAATGTCAAAATAAACTAACACACAAGCCTATTTCAAATAACCAGGATCGTGTTCATCGCCCTTTGACACGTAGTTGGAGCTTTACAAAGTCCTTAAGACATCCTTGTCAGCTGAAATAAGCCCTCTTGAGTTATGATAGCACAATTTTTGCGCTCCTCTTTGGGCATATTGATCTGCCAATATTCGCTGATTAGGTCCATAGTACCTGAGAACTTCACGCCTCCAAAATTATCTAATGCATTGTCAATCCGTGGAATGGGATAAGGATCCTTCTTAGTGATGCTGGTTTTTTATAAACAATAACGACCCAATTAATCCCATCTTTATTTTACTAATATAATTGGGGCGGCCCATGGGCTTCTTGATGGGACCTGCATTTCACGATCTAGGAGTTCATTTATCTCTTTAGAAACAACTTCTTCTGCTGCTTTTGAACGTCAAATCAGGCGTAGCCAGATTGGGTCATGGACATTTGTGTCAATAATGTGTATCACATCTCTACCACACCTAAGTCAAAATCATCTTTTGCAAAATATTTCTTGGTATTTATGAAATAAATTCTATACTGGAGCCTTTTTCATTTCAGTCAAGTTCCCTAATTCAGCCATAGGAATACCGTTATTGATACTTATGGTTTCCTCATTGGGAAGTCATATCTCATCTAATATCCCAAATTCATAAAATGTCTGAATTTCGGTGGTTGAAAATAGATGCAGGTAGGCAATAACCTGATGCCTCTGTAACTTGATAATCTGATTCTGGAGGTTTGCACATAAGTTTTGAATTTCCTCGTGCCCTTGAATGACTATTCCTGGTGCATTACCTAGCTCAAATTGGTCTCTACACAATGACTGCTATTTCCCCATTAAATGACTCTGGAATTTTAATAGTCAGCCCATTAGTGACGACTACTTGAGTTCCAGGGACCATGGTAATTTGCTTATTTGATCGTAATAGGATTCCCTTTGATTTGCAAATCTGCATTAAAAGCCTTAATTTTTTAACGGGATTTTGTGTATTCAATTAAGATTATCTCATCCTTGTAGGCCAGGTTATAAAATATATTTGGCTGTTTCTTTTCAGCCTTTCCATTTCTGTTAAAATATAACAAGATGCTTTGTCCCAAAATAGTCAGCGTAACTTCCTTATGATTTTTGATAACACCAAATCTTCTCAGGAAATAGGTCCTAATAAGGAAATCGTAGCTGGTATCTTGCAATACTATGGCTGGTGCTGTCACTACAAGGGAGCCAAAATTTAATGGTAACATGCTATAAGCCCTGAGCGACTTAGTGTTTGGGCTCCTGCTGTACCATATTCTTGACAATGTGCAACGTCATGTCAATCTTCAGCTTCTTTAATAATTTGGTACTTACAATGTTGATAGGTGCCCCACTATCAATGGTGGCCCAAACCCAAACCTTATTTACTGCAATATCTGCATATGTACATTCAGAGTATGTATCAAAATTGTTTATTAGGTGAATTTTGGAGTAAGTGTAAAGTTATAAGTGGGACTTCAGAACTGAACAGATCTACGGAAAATTCTTTGCTAAAGTCTTCATGCGCATGGCTTCTTGCACGTCCTGTAGTGTGGGAAATCGGATGAACATTTAGGATGGTTAATCACCCCTTAATCAATGACTTGTTTGGAGTAAGGCTTTTATACTTTAGCAGAGCTTCTTAAGTGCCCTCTGGTTGATTTAATTCTTTCTCTTTGTCTTGGGATGTAACCATGTAAACATCATCAGCTATGATGTGGTGTAAGCTATCTTTGGCCATTTCATTGGCAAAAAAAGATTGTCAGGGTCAGGTGGAATGTGTA
>JAKSZP010007277.1:0-39623 GCA_022478985.1 Massospora cicadina | reverse complement strand
GCCCATCAGCTCCAGGAGGTCCACAAGGCCCTACATCTCCAGGTGGCCCACGAGGTCCTTCTACCCCAGGAGGACCCATATTTCCAGAAGTTTTCTCTACTTCATTGACCTGGAACTGAATTCCTGACTACAATTGTTCCAATTGAAACAGACAGGTTCTAATTTCTTCCTCCATTGATTGACTACGCTCAGAGAGTTGGGAAACACCCTCTCTCCTTCTGGATCTCTTGAACCTTTTTTGGAAACTGTACATCAATAAAATTTGATATCCCATTATTGAACTGTATGAGCTGCTGTTGTACTTTGTTGAGGGAAGTCCGATTATTAATAATAGCATCATAATTATCTTGGCTAAACTCAGAGGCCAATTTGAAAAACTCAGAAATATAATTATTCAAGGATTGGAGTCCTTATAGTAAATTGAGCATCCCTTGATGGTGCAATTCAACTACAGGTATCAAGTGGTATAATGTAGGATGTACAAGTTGCTGTAGATATTGTTCAGAGCCAATCCCTGGCATTTGAGAGGTTTGCAGCACTTCTTGCAATATAGAAGGTACTGCATTTGATCGAGATTAGGTAGAACATATTCCAGGGATTAGAGCCCCTTCAAGTAATTGATTGATGATATTTTGCAAGCCTCAGGTGGAATTTGAAAGTCTGAGGCGAAACTTATGTTAGAATTATAGAATTCCAAGTTGGCAGCCAAAATTCCAATGTGGAGGGTAATCTTGGGATTTGGGTTCTAATTGAAGGGACCCATCGTAAAATACTGCCTTGCTCTTGATCTTGAGCCTCGTCAGGTGAAAATTGAGAATCCATGGTGATAGACGTGGTTACTGGTGCGTATCTCAGAGAGCCCCTGTAGTGAGCACCAGTCTGGAAGTTTTGAATTACACTTCCAATGGGGCAGGTTGAATCTCAAAGTTACACTGGGCGGATTCCCCAAGAACTCAATAAAGTAATTAAGAAAATACAGGTTAAACTTGACCTAATTTTTATTTTTGATAAGAGGAAATATATATAGGCTTTTTTATGGTTTGAAATCTATAAGAGTGAATTAATCTCTGCGCGATTGGCTTCAATCAGTTGATTGGGATCCAATTGATCATTAACTTTGATAGATTATGTGATAGATTGCTCACTCCTTCTGATGATATCAGGGGAATTGAGGAAGGGGATTTTTTGGAGATATGTGAATTTGGTGAAATCCTGACACTATGCACTTGTTCAGGGTTGCTAAACCACAGGGGGCTTCCAGCTCAATTTGGATTAAATATTAACTGACAAGAAATAGACTCACCCATGCATATCATAAAGAATCTGCATTGGATTCTGACGAATTAGATAGAGTATGAACCACAGACATTTTCCTCATAAATTGGGTATCTCTGGCGCTCTGCTTCAATCTAGTCTGTTAGTGAAATATGTTATGAAGATATGAGGGTTACTTTGGATCAATCTGGATCAAAGCCATTTTTAATAATTCTTTAGTGATATCCACTTCCTCTTCCTCATAATCATACTCATCCACTTCTTCTTATCCTTTAAGAGACACCAAATATATATCATTAATACCAGGTTTAGCCAACTTTTCTTTCTCGTTGCAATCACTTTTGCAACCTATTCAATTCAAGACTGAATCTAGTTTGATAATCTCACAGAGGAGATTAGTCTGCGCCCATGTCAGGGAGCAGTTGGGCAAGCAAGGTAAGAGGAGCAGGTGGAAGGCCCGCGGCCTCCAACGTTCAAAAACGCCCCAGAGAATCCGGCAGAATAGACAAAAATCTTAAAAAACTGGCGGTCACAATTTTCCCGGAGATACTCACATGGCAAGCATGATGCAACCAGTACATCAACATGCCACACTCCCAACCACTTTTGTCGGTGGAATTTGGAGTCTGCGTGTATCTGGACATCCAAAAAACGGCCTTATGGGAAAAATTTTGTGAAAATGTACACAAAATTTTCCCGACCACAGTGTACATTGCACCTCACTCCATGTCACGTGGTTGGCTGGACCTAGGTTTCAAGAGCAAAAAAGCAGCAGATGAGGCTGCAGCGGTGCGCATAGTGGTTGACCTCCACAAAGGGCAACAGGTCATCAAAACCAAATGCACCAGATGGACAAAATCAAACCAAATTTTCCTCACGTTTGACTTTTTGCCTACTATGGTAAAATGTGACATTTTGGAACAACACCTGAAAGATGGTCTTGCTGTATATGGCGAAATACAATCTTTTGAAATGCAACGCTTCACGCTGATGCCACACCTGTGCACCGGCAAAACCATCGCAGTTCTGACCCCATCTGAGGAGATTGTGAAGGACCTAACCCAGATCCCACACTCCACTTTAATTGATATCGCAGGGCATACCACCCACCTATTCTGGGTGACTGTGGACAGCGCGCCCCCCATTTGCACCCACTGTGATGCATTTGGCCATAAGGCGCACGCATGCCCCAGCAAGGAGGGTGTCACATTCCAAGAGCACCCCTCAGCGGCCATGGCTAATGGAGAGGTGCACTACAAACCAAGTGCAAGCACCAAGGAGGCTTTCCCATGGGGAGCACAAGGCTGCTACCTATTGGTAAAGCCTATCTCCCTGCAAGAACGGAAGAAGGCCAAGCAGGCCCATAGGGCCATGGCCAAGGAAACGGCCAAGGCCACCACCGCTATCCCACACTCACAATGCCAGGAGGACATGGAAACCTTTGCGGTGGAAGCAACTTGGGAATCCATCAACCAATCAGATTAGGAAGCCCATGCTGAGTGGGCCACTCAATCTGAGGATCTGATAGGAGACTCAATCTCACCCAATCGTTGCACCCAAGCTCCGGTCAAAACTGACTTGGGACCTATCCCAACTGAAAATTTTTTTTTTGACCCGCTCAACGGTGCACCAAACTCATCTGCACCACAAAAAATTCGTCCGACGTCGGGAAAACAAAAAGTGAAGGCCAAAGCCAATGTGACTCTTTCCACAAAAATCAACAAAAACTCTGATAGCGTTGCTGCTAACACCTGCACTGCTGTGAAAGCCCATGGGGACCTTGAAGAGGCTGGTGGGCCCAGGGGCCCACCCCCTCACACCTAAGGTGCGATGGGGGAAACCTTCACTTTAGGGACATTGAATATCGCTGGACTCAAGGCCTCCCCACCCCAGGCTAGGAAACTGAGTTTTTTACAACACAATTTACCCGTGGATATCTTGGCCATCCAGGAGTCCCACTGTCCATGAGGTTCTGAGGAAACTTGGAAAACAATGCTCCTCCCATCCCTATCCTTTTGGTTGAAGCACTGTGGGGTGCTAATTCAGAAAAATAATTTTTTCAAATTCGTATCCTCAGAAACATTCCTAAATGGCCAAGTGCTCGTCGTCACCTTCTCGTGGGCTGATGTAGTGCACACAATCATCAACATCTATGCCCCAAACAGTGCACACAAGCGTCAGGAATTTTTCTCATCGGTCAAATCCCTCCTGCTACCCCCTGATTCTTTCCTAGTTGGTGACATGAACTGTTGGCTAACCTCACCAATGGACTGGTGGCCTCCCTCACCCCACGCCCAACAGGGTCACATAGAACTATGCATTCTAAATGCCACCCTTGGGTTAATGGATGCGCTGCCATGACATGCCCCGCTGCTCAAGAACATGACGTGCCCCCACATCCACAACGGCCAATTAAGGTCCATGTCCTGAATTGACCTTATTCTAACACCGACGAAATTCCAACCCCACATCTCCCACTTCAAAACAACGAAAATGGAATTCTCCGACCACTGACTGGTCTCAGTAACCTACCATTTACCTGTCACAGTTGCTAAGGCCCTACATTAGTGCAAAATCCACCCCCAAGCTCATGTCACCAGGATTTTCCATGTGGGTGGAAGAGGCAACTTTGGCAAAAAAGTTTGTTGCACCATTTTATGCGGACCCCATTTTTCACATGGGCAACTTTCAAAGAGGACACCATCCGCCACTCTTGCCATCTCTCCTCCAGATGCTCACAAGCCACATCGGCGGTTATCTCACGCGCTCTGGCGGAATTGGCCCACTTGGAGTCCAACATTCCAGCCACAGGATACAGCCCTGCATGGGGCCAGAAGTGGGCGGAGGCAGCTGCTTACCTCAATGCACTCGAAAGGCAACACAAACATAGGATTTGTGTTCAATACAGGGCCACACGCATCACAAAAGGTGACAAGTGCACCGCATATTTCTTTAAAAAAATTCTGCACCATGCCAGATTGTGGCCTGCACACAGGTGCAAAGATCGGATAATTCTATTATGGATACACTGGCCGAAGTGGCAATCAAAATGCAAAAATATTACTCCGAGTTGTACTGAGATGAACCAATTCAGCTGGCTGAAGTGGTGGAATTTCTCAACTGAGCTCATATCCGCACCATTTTCCAATACCCAGAAATAATAAATTTAATTACTTCAAACGAATTATGGACAGCCATTTGTGGTGCGCCAAACCAAAAATGCCCAGGCCCAGATGGCATTCCATATGAGTTCTACAAAAAATATTTCAAATATATATCCCCACTTCTGCTTGCCTCACTTAACCAAAGCCTGTTGAAAACGCGCCTCCTACCAGGAGGACATGAGGACTTTACTGTCACACTCTTCAAGAAAGGGGATAAGCTTGACTTAGCCAACTGGAGCCCCATTTCTCTAACAAACACAGACACCAAAATTTTAACAAAAATTATGGCTAACCAATTAGGGACTGTAGCATCTGCCACCATCCCCCCAGAAAAATTCGGTTTCATCCCCAGAAGGTCGATTTGGGATAACGTGCACTCTGTGGCTAATGTATGTCAGTCCACAGCCTCTGGGGCACTTGTATTCTTGGACCAACAAAAGGCCTATGATAGAGTAAACTGGGAATACCTAAGGGCCTGCCTCCATCAATTCCGCCTACCCCCTTGCTTCATCAACTGGGTGATGCTGCTCACAGAATCTGCAACAATGGCAGTGCGTGGCCCAGGCTTCCTAACGGAAGTAGTCCGCCCTCAAAGGGGTTTGCGACAAGGGGACCCCCTCAGCCCACTCTTATACAACTTCAGCCTTGACCCACTACTGCGAAATGTGAATGCCCAACTCACTGGGGTCCATGCGCCAGGCCAAGCCCCAGTCAAGATAATGGCGTTTGCAGATGATTGTGTGGTTTAGGTGTCTAATAATCAAGATGCACGCACGCTTGAAGCTCTCATCCAGGAATATTCCCGGGTAAGCAACGCAGCACTGAACGCCTCCAAAACTGAAATCATCCTCCTTGGTCAGTTTCAGAACTGCTTGGCCTCAGCAACTAGTTCCCAACCTGGCCCATCTGCTCGCCCATGTCCACGCCTTACTAACTCAACACACACTGCTCCACTGGTGCTCCCCTTCATGCCAAGTCCTACCATAGGACCGGTGCGCCATCTGGGCGTGTGGATGGAGGCAGGCGGATACGCGTCAGCAGTGATGAAGTGCCATATTCTGGACAACGTGATGAAGCGAATCGCCTCTCTCAGAGCCCACCCTACTACCCTCACTGGCAGGGTTGTTCTTGCAACTCTATGCTCCTATCCAAAGTCTGGTTCAGAGCCCACGCCATCCCCTTCTCCCCAAGCTTCTTCAAATCCTTGTATGCCTTGCTGTAAGGATGGCTTTGGTCAGGCCGCCCTTCACCAGTGCGGCTAGAGGTCATGTTTGGCCCTCATCATCATGGTGGCATGGGCCTGCTTGACTTCAAAGCCCATGATGCCAAGATCCTGGGCACCTGGATCGGGGCCATCACTGCTCCTACACTCCTATCCCAACACTGGTCCCGCGCAGCCCGCTCCAATTTCTCCCGAGCCTTGAGCCTCAACAATCCATTGAACACCCACTCCCTGATGAAATACCTCGCATCACACACATCAGCCACAGGTCCTCACGGGACAAAAACCCACTACAAACGAATCCTACTCTCCATGCGGAGCGCAGAGTGGAGAATTCGTATTAGCGGACATACACCCAAAGAGGCCGCCCCTCTCCTCAGTTCACACAAGAGGTACAGGGGCTACCCATCCATGATGGCATGATCCCCATTCGGCCCCATGTCCTATCCAGGGTGGACTACCTGGACATGATGGACATCCTTATTCCATTGAGACCCAAAAAACAATCTGGAATTATGTACATCACCCTCTGTTGAAGCCTCAAGTCCGCTCCCATGTGTGGCGCTGCCTGAGGCAGGTGTATCATACAGCTGAGCGCTCTAACGTTTTACACTCATCCTGTGTCGTGTGCGGCCAGTATGGAACGCTGTTCCACCGCCTGGAGAAGTGCCCCACCTATAAAGTGATATGGCGCGAAGTTCAACGTCTGCTGGGCCAGGATCAAACGCATCCCTTCAGTCTGTCAAGAGATATGTTTGCTCTATCAATGGCCTCCTCCTTTCCAATCTCCCTCCGTGCTCTGGTGGTTGCAATCGCCATGTGGACCATCCACACGATTGTCTTAGATGCCATCGCAGGCCCCACCCCCACCATCCCAGAAACTGTCCACAGATTCTGGTCTCATTTGGTGGACCACTTTCAAGCGTGGATGTTTGGATACCTCCCACTGCGTCGCTGACAGCTGGTCTCCTCTTGGTTCCCAGTCTGGTTCATCAAATCAGACCCCTTCCTCCACACGTGCTCAATAGTGGCTACGGCCCCTTCACACGTTCCCTCCCCCTCCCCATAAGTGGCGTTCCCGCTGGCAACAAGAGATAGCATCGCTTCTCTGGGGTGCCTCCACCAGTACTAAGTTTATCTGTCCTGAGTCATATTTGGAAGTGTCCGTCCCATGGTCGGCCTTCCCCGCAATAAATTTAAAAATACCAGGTTTAGCCCATACTATGATTGGACAACAGGAGGGTTTAACTTTTTTAAAGTATCAAAAAAATAGAATGGAGCCTATATGAGTAGCACATTCTGGATTGACTCCTAACAGTAATCATTGTCAGTGGTGTATATAGGGAAACAGAAGATGATATGCACTTCTATCAATATTTCCCATTCCACACATAATAAAAATTTTTGATGAGATTGAACCAAAATTAGGCGGTCAAATGTCAGTTTCCAAACCACAAAGGCTAGGAAAACTACACAACCAGAGAATAGTTGAGTTGTGTTAATTCGTTAGGGTAACTGCGTGCAAAAGAAAAGATGGCCTGTGAATGTGGATACCTCAGCAACCACAACAACAAGCACATACTACTAAGTGGAGCCCTAACAGGAAGAGATTAATCATGGAAAATGAAATTGGTTTTAAATCCAGTAAAGTGAGTGGGAGGGTGAGATTGAAGGGGTCTTGTATTTTTGTAACTATTCCTTTAGAAATCTTTAGGGAAATTTCACCTATATATTTCCTTCAATATGAGGTGGCAGACATTTACTCTTCCAGCTTCAAGGTATGAATGTTTTGGGTCAAAATTGGCCATAAGGAGGAAATGCCAGACATTTACAAGTCCGCAATACAGTAAATAGTGATTTAAATAATAATAATGGGTTTTATCAGCCAAAAGACCCTGGTCAATTCTCAGTGGAATCCCACAAATTGGGGTAACACTATTTCGAATACCTCACAGGCAATTACATGAAATCAAGCAGTTGGATTACTCCAATCACAGGCTGACTCTGGGATGACCAATGGATGGTTCTCCCACAGCCACAACCAGTTCCATTCAAAAACCTAAGCGGGGACACCCCTTTTATAGGCTTGGCAGGGGTCCCCCAAGGTGCAATAATTTTATCTAAAGGGGATTGGTTGAATTTTTCTAAATTGTTACCCCATGGGTACATATTGCCAAAAATAACTCCCATCTGTCGTTTAAACAAATGTGAAGTGAGTTTTTTGAGCTTTGATAGGGCAAATTTGTATATTTCCTTATTTAGAACACACCAAGCTGTTCCAACCTTACCATTGAATTCCTTTTGACTCTTGATACAATTTTAAATACTGAATGGTCCAATATCAAGAAGGTTCGTTTTTCTCTTCCCATGACTGCACTAATAAAACATAAAAACCAGCTTTATACTTTATCAGTGTTTTAATCTTTAAATTAATAAACTGTTGTGGAATCCAGCGACGTTTAGCACCAGCGAGCACACAACTAGCTGGATTCCCAAAAAAGTGGCGCTCACTAAATGGTTCTTTACCTGTAACCACAAATTTCCGTCTAAAAATGGAGACTGTAAACGTGAGTAACCCTCCAACTCTTCCCTTTTCATCTGAACCAAAAATAATTGCTCTTGAAAAGAAACTAGCAAGCGCTTTATTCCGTCTTAAAGTGCTTGAGCTGCGCCCACTAAAAACTCCCTCTAAAAGACAAGTACACCCCTGGTGAAGTGAGCATTGCTTCATTTTTGTATGTTTATGAGTCTGCCATGCATGGCGCAATAGATAAGCAAAAAGTTCAACATATCCTTCCTTGCTTAAGTCGCTTGGCAAAAGAGATTATAATTCCTCACATGGATGATCTGCATACCTGGGAAGAGGTGAAAGAGGCTCTCTTGGCGGAATTTGGTTCAAAGCAGAGTCTTAACAGTGATAAATAGGCCTTTAAGCGCCTTAACATGTATGAGAGCGAACCAATAGCTGTCTTTGCTGAGCGATTTTACCTCGCTGTGCAAAGATTGTCAAAGTCTAACGTGTAAACCCTGGATGATGCTATTGCAGTCATGTTAACTGGGTTAGCTTCTCAACCTTCTCTCGCCAAGCATATCATTTCAGTTTAACGCCACCCTAAACCATTTTAACATAAAAGAGGCTCTGTTAGACGTTGACAATATCCATTCATGTGCAACAACGAAAGAAGCTGAGTTGAAACCTTCATTTCTAACTTTTGAGGAGCTTTTTTAATGCAGAACAGTTTGGGTGAGCTCACTTGTGCCTACCTCTCTCAGTGAAACCTGCTATCTCAGTGTGACTTAAAACAAATATCACGCCCTCCTGTAAATTGGAGACCTGTATAGTAGTTAATACTATATTCCCACACAAGCTTACTAAAACCGCCGTGCCTTCCCCTACAGACAAGCTGGTAGTTGTGTGCCCTAAGGGTAACCCCTGCAACAATAAAGGACCTACTGAAAAGACGTATGGTCAGAAGATAGCTACCTAACCTCATGTGGCCACCTTTCCTACCTCAATTGCGACCTTGCCAGTGGTTGAGAATACCCTTGGGGATGAATCTGAGGGGGTTATGATGACGTTGGCTACTACTTATTGAGAGCTCCTTCAGTAGTGGAGGTCCCTGATCAATTGAACTCTGGAGGAGTAGATGAGACCACCATACCTGAGGAAATGTACCTCAGCCAAATTCTAGGGTGTCCAAGGGTCATTGACACTGCAAGCGATGGCAATCAGTTCTTAGCAGGTTTGATTCAACCTTTTCAGCGGGTCCATACCATGAAATCTATCATGGATAAATACCCTGAGGTTGCTTGTAAACTAACCTCCACTTTCTGGCTCATTGAGGTCTTGACCCTGTATCCTAACTTTGGAGGAACACTCACCAAGGTTTAAGTGGTCATTCAAAAAGTCTGGGTAATGACCATCCTTGATACTGGATCCCTGGTTAATGAAATCTCTACTAATTTCATAAAAAGATAAAGCTGGCGCCTGACTTGAAGTACAATAAAGACTTTGGAACCGCAGGTCCCAACAATACTCGTGCTATTGGGGAATACTATTCCCTTCCCATTTGAATTGGGAAGCTTATTTTATCAGCCCTTGAAATGGCCTTGTACAACAACGCCTATGATATGCTCATAGGTACTCAGTTTATGATTAATATGAGGGAACAATCAACATGATGCAAGGTTTCCTCTCAATTACTCAACTATGAAGCCCCTAGTATTATCCAAAAAAGAAACCAGCAAAAATGAATACTCTTTCCTGGTTGAATATCCCTTTTCAGCTATAACTTTGCATTATTACACCTCTGGGCGCAACACAAAGAAACTGACTGATTCAGTGAATGCTAGGGACGGAATACCTTTCTATGCTGCAGACGAGGTCTTGATTAGGCCTGGTGAACAACGAGTGTTGACACAAAAATCACGCTCCAAATCCCACACTACTGCTTATTGCACCTTGTAAGTCTTAAGGGCGTTAGCCCCTTAGAGCCTTGGGTATTGCCTGGGATACTAGACCCAGCCTACCAGAGGCCTATTATAATCTGCTGGGAAACCTCACTGGTAAGGAGATGATTATAAGAAAATATTACAAGATGATTGAGGTTTAATAATCCCTGTGGAGGACATTGGCGTGTCCATTTCAATGGCTTTATGGCGGTTTGGTATTGCTCATGGACAACCTGGTATGCACCTTACCCAACGTCCATATCTCAGATGAGCTGACGCCAGATGAGCTGGAAAAGTTCATAATTTACTAGAAGACTTTATAGACATATTCTAAAAGTCAAATACTGACTATGGACACATGAAGGGTGGTGCCACTCCATCGATGTGGGTGATGCCCGTCTTATTAGATTTAAACCTTATTGCAGTCAAAGGTGGAAGAACAGAAGATGAGGATGGAGCTCCAGCGGTTATTAAGCGTGGGGTTACTAGTACTATCACAAGGCCCTTGGTCTTCCCCTATTGCTAATTAAAAAATGGAGGTCATCAGGTAGTTATGAACTACCACAAATTAAATAACCTCACTAAAAAGGACAGTTATCCTATCCCCCACATTGATGATGCCCTGGCACAACTTTCCGGATCTAACTTCTTCTCTGCCATGGACTTGCCTAGTGGCTATTGGAAAATGGACCTTTCCCCTGAAGACCAGGAGAAATGTTCTCTCATTTGCAGTGAGGGTCTTTTCCAATCCACCCAATTACCTCAAGGGTTGTGCAACGCACCTGCAACTTTCCAGCATACGATAGATCACAATATGCAGGATCTGAAGTTAACTTGTGTCATCATCTATCTTGATGACATCACTGTGTACTCTAAGACATTCAACGACCATCTTGATTATCTGAAGAGGTGTTCTAACGCTTATGTGACTCAAATATCAAGTTGAAACACTCGAAGTGTACCTTCCTCCAAAGGAAATTGAATTTACTTGGACACTCCATTTCTCAGGAATCCTTTCAAACAAGATAGGGTCAAAGGAATCTTAAAAATGCCTCCCCTAAAAGTTTACAAAATATTCAGGTATTTCTAGGGATGATGGAGTATTACCATAAGTTCATCCTAAGTTCACCCAGCTCAGTGACCCATCATCCGCCTACTGACTAATACCACCCCTTTCCATTGAGGGTGGTGAACAGAAGGCCGCTTTTTAGACGTTGAAGCAACTGTTACAACAACGTCCTATCCTGAGGCATACCAATTATAATAAACCAATCATTTTTTTACTGACGCTTCATACTATGCCGTTGAGGCCATCTTAGCCCAATTAGATGAAGATGGTGTAGATTTCCAGTATCTTATTTCAGTAAGATGCTGTCAAAGGTGGAACGCAATTACAGTGTAACAGAGAAGGAAAGCCTTGCCATTCTGTTAGCTGTAAAGCACTACCGCCCTTTCCTGTATGGGACCACCTTCACTATGGTTACTGACCACGCTTTCCTAAAATGGTTACAGAACATGGAGGATCCAACTGACCGGTCAGCTCGCTGGGCTCTAAAGCTACAGCCTTATGACATGAAGATTGAGCACTGTGCTGGAACCCATCACATGAATGTTGATGGGTTAAATTGCCTGACAGTCCTTCACTTGGATAATAGCGAGGCGGAGGGGTTATATGACCTCTTAATGACCCCCAATGATTGGGAGAATGAAGGTGAGCCCGTACAGAAAATGTTATCCTAGCAATCCTTAAAACCAAAGTGGAGAGTGGAAAATTGTACAAGAAGGCGGGGGCAAAGTGGCTAACTTACCTTTGGCCCTCAGAACGTGTACCTGTTATTATGTAAGCTCACTCCACCCAAGGTCATGGAGGAGCGAAGAAAACCCATGAGTGGATTAAGGATTGGTACTATTGGGAAGAAATTATGGAAACTATTGTTGAAGTCTTGGATGTATGGCTCACATGTAAGAAGCAATCTGGCTCAAGGCTAGATACTAGTATCAACCAACTACCCCTCAACAACCGTTTCACACCATCAGCATGGATGTAGTAGGTCCCCTCCCTCAGACTACTAGTAGTAATTAGAATTATACTTGTAGCCATTGATCACTTTACCAAGTTGGTTGAAGCTGTGGCTCTCCCTGACCAAATGGCCAAGGCCACAGACACATTTTTACATCAAAACATTTTTTCTCGTCATGGATGTCTCCAAGTACTACTCTGCGATAATTGTAAACACTTCAACTCCAGAGTAGTCAAAATTCTGGCTACCTCCATGGGAGCCCAATAACTTTCCTAAGCTTCATAAGATCCCTCTAACAATGTGGCTGTGGAGAGAAAAGGGAACCTTGGTCTCCATCTTACAAAAAAGTGCCTCTTCTGATCCAATTCATTGAAATCAATTCCTAACCAGTGCTATTATGGCCTACCAGATTAGTTGTCACCATATCTTGAAAATGTCCCCATTTCATGTCTTGTATGGGCGGGAACTAGGAATACCTGATCTATTAGCTAAAGATTTTTCCTCTAGAACTGTGGAACCCTTGAAAGCCATGAGAAGATTGGATCAGCGCATTATCCGGCTCCAATCTGAGGCTATTACCAATTTAGCTAAAACGGTGACTAAGGAAGGGAAGGCTTCCAATGAGCTCCAAACCCCCTACCTACATTCCAAGTGATGACATGGTATTATACTACCATAACCGCATCACTCCTAGAAGCGGCAAACTTGGATCAATTTGAGAGGGTCCTTTCACCATCAACTACAAGAGAGGAAATGAGTACTCTATAAAGTCCTTGGCTACAGGGATTACCATCAATTGGATACATGGTCACTTCCTATGGCCCTATTCTCCCCCAACATTCTTAAGGGGGGTTATGTTGGACATTTGCCCTCTTGGCTTCAAGATAAGAATGTTTTGGGTCAAAATTGGCCAAAAGGGGGAAATTCCAGACAAATAAAAGTCCGCACTACAGTAAATAATGATTTAAATAATAATAATAGTAAAATAATGGGTTTATAAGCCAAAAGACCCTGGTCAATTCTTGGTAGAAACCTGCACATTGGGGTAACACTATTTCAAATAAAACAAAAGCAACTAACATAAAATCAAGCATTCATATTGTTCCAACCACGCAGCTGACTCTGGGACGTCCATTGGATGGTTCTCCCCCAGCCACAACCAGTTCCATTCAAGAACCTAAGCGGGGACACCCCCTTTTATAGGCTTGGCAGGGGCCCCTCAAGGTGCAATAAATTTTTTAAAAGGGATTTGCTGAAATTTATTAAATTATTACCCCACGGGTACATATTGCCAAAAAATAACTTCCTATCCATTGTTCAGCTAAAGTGAAGTGAGTTTTCCGAGATTTGATAGGCCAAATTTGCTTATTTACTTATTTGGAACATACCAAGCTGTTCCAAACTTACCATTAAATCCCCTTTGACCCTCAATACACTTTAAAGAATGAATGGTAAGATATCAAGAGGGTTCAGATTCTCTTCCCATGCCTGCACTAATAAAAACAAAAAACCAGCTTTTTATTTTATTAGAGTTTTTATCTTCAAATTAATAAACCCGTTGTGGAATCCAGCGGCATTTAGCACCAGCAAGCACACAACTAGCTGAATTCCCACAGGAGGTAATAAGTGAGATCCTTTCATGACCTAAAATTCTATAAGTACATAATTGTTTTAGTTCCTAAAATAAGTCAAAAACTAAAGTCTCAATAGGGTTTAAGAAGGGAGGGTACCCCAGTGGTATAATATGGACTCACTACCACTGCCTCCCAAGTTTGATCCAAGTAGTTGAACTTTGAGTAGGGGAAAATCATGATTGTGTTGGATTGGCGCACCATAGCCCCAAACTAAGATAGCAAATAGCAATAAGGTCCATGAAATTCCTGACCTATCATACACCTCATGTGGAGGTTTTCTGGGATTTATCCTCTTTTCCCATTTTGTTTAATTCCCATTAAATGGTGCGGTACTGTCCTCAGGTTGGCCTACCTCAAATAAAAAGTAAAAAATTAAAATATAAAAGATTCAAAAATAAAAGGTTCTAAGAAAAAATAGATAATCAATAAATCAACATCCTCAAATAACAGGGTGCTGTGTTCTAGGTTGGACAGGGGGAAAATGAGCTTAGGAAAATAGCAATGGTCGAGATTTGAACTTATTGCAATTCTTAAAGATTTTATGGGGCTTCAAATGGCATGTTTCAATGTTTCATCTAACAATTTAATTTAATTTCCTACTCTATTTTGAAAGAGTTTGATCCTAGGTTCAAACACTAAATAATTCTTAGAAGCTTTACAAACTTGTTGACTCAAAATGGATTCTGTTGTTAACCTTTTTTGTCCAAATTAAGCATTATTAGCAATTTGTTTAGTGTAATATAACACCCAGGGTTGCACTGGGTATCAAATTTTACTTCAATTGGGGCGCTCTTAGGTGATTCCTCTGTTTGGGGATATTAGGTTTGAAGGAACTACCTTTAAAACATCTGAATTTAAAGCCAAACTTCATTTTTTGTATATAACGGTCTGCTGATTCAGAAATAAAGAACGTAACTTCTATATAGAAGTTGAGTGTAAGGTGCGATAATTATACAGGAGGAAGGAAATCTGCCCTCTGTTCAACCATAGCATACTCTAGAATCTATAATTGATTCAGTGGCAACGCCTTTGGGAAAGAGCCTTTTTAGCTTTAAAAGGGTGCATGATTTTTTCCAGCTTGGTATCTGCAGCTGGGAACCTTACATTGCTCTTTTTAAAAGGACATGATTCACTCCCCAATTGGGGGCTTGTACCAGGGCGTAATTCTTGTGTGGAAATGAGAGCTTATCTGCTGCTAAGGCAGACAAATTGAGTGTGGGTAAGCTTGTGCTTCTGGGTTTTTTATAATAATTTATAACTTACTCATGACAGCTGGCACAATACCTATTGTGGACCCAGCTATTCTCATAAGCTGGGTAACCTCCCCGTGAAACCAAATATTGTATGCTACATTTGATCCATTTAGAACACAAAATATAATCCACATTAAACTCAGGAGTACCTTACACCATTATTTGTTCAGCTTCTGATAATTTTTGCCCCTTAAAAGATGAGAAGGAGGAAGCATAAAATGATATGTGCATAAGTTAGTGTTTGGACAAATTAAGATGTAAAATCCATTTATAAAGACTTTAAAAATAGGGAAGGGTCTTGTGCGCTTACAAGCTAGCATGACATCTCACCTTGAGATGCAAATTCTTAGTGTTGACCTTGACAATCTCAACCACTTGATAGGCTGGGGCTGCACACCGCTTCTTAATAATAAAAATTAATATCATTTGTTTTTTTGTGAGTTGCTTTTAATCTAAATAAAATATCAAATAAGTGCAGCAAACCCTTCACTGGTGGTATAACCCATTGAATACTTAGCTCCAACTCAAAAAGCTGAATTATAACCCAGTTTGCAAACATTGGAATACACTCATGAATGCGTGCAATAGAATGGTTTTTGGAAATTGTGTCAGGGGAAGGTCAGAGGACCAAGTATCTTGAAGCAATGGTGCATCACTATATATATTTTTAGTAATTAGTTAGACTTTTCTGTCTGGCCATTGGTTTAAGGGTGTGTTGTGATTAGTCTGAACAACCATCTGACTAATTAGTTAAATATTTTTATAATTTGGCTAATAAGTATACAAATGCCTTGATTAGTTTGCGCTACATTGGTGTTGGTCTATATTTACTAATTTACTTTATATTACCTCACCACCGCTCCCATATTTTATTTATAGCTGCCAATTGATACATTCTATTATTTATCTATCCTTAGCGCCTCCAACTATTAGTGGTTATGAATGAAGTTTATATCCTTAATTCCTGTCAAAATTTTCACTGAATCCTATATTAAAATGGAGACAGTCCTTAAAAGCTCACTTAAATTGGTCCACATTCATGGATTTCGTACTAAAATCAATATATAGATACTTGAAGAGGACTTAACATTTATTAGAGGTTCAGAGGTCCTAATAAATTTCTAGTATCGGAACTTAACCAGTTGGCAATGGTTCAGAGGTTCTAGCGGGATTATTAAATTGTTGTACTTTGAACTGAAAAACAAATATAATATGCAAATTAAACTTTAAAGATTAAAAACCACAACAAGGAAAGTTTTTGAATTATGAAAATTATTAGTACTATTTATAGAACTAGGGAGTATAATCATATGAAGGTTAAATAAAATACCAAGGTCAAATAAATTAATTAAAGATTAGATAAGTCATGATAAATGGGAAAAATTAAGTCATGCGTCAAGCTAGCTAATACCATAAGTAGTTTACTTGGAGTGTGCAATTCAGACCCATTAACTAATTCAAAACTTATAATTTTCAGTGTAATTGATGGAATCTCTTGATGCTTCATATAATAATTTCAGACCTTATATAATATAAGTTTGATAAATAACATGTATAGATAAATATAATAGATAATTGGTATTAACTATAACTAGACTAACACACGTCAAGGCTTCACTCTTTTTTTTAGTACTATATGGTCCCAACTCAAGGGGGATTCATCGATGTTCAAGGCTTCACTCTTAATTGTTGAAATACATTTTAATTATGTCAGTGAAACTATCTATTCCCTATTATCTTAATTACTTAACCCAAATGCCTTGTTTTTACTCTATTTATATAAAAATGTTATTATCAACGACCTTTCCCAAGCTGTCATAAAATTTGCTGTCAATAGACTTAAAATTGTTTTCTTTGGCCATTTGCCAGTGTCTTAGCTCTAATGGGAGAATTTTAATATGATGTAAATCTTTCTGAGGCCAATGCCTTAGCACCACTCACTTGCTGATTGTCATGCTATTGACCAGAAAATCATATTGTTAATAAGTTATTTATGTATTTCACACCAATGGTAACAAAGATTTTGGACAATTGCAAGTCTGATATTGTGAAAAGAGTGTGTCTGATGAAAATGATAAAAGATTGGCCAAAAGACCCTGGTTGATTCCCAGTGGAACCCCTCAAACTAAATTAATACTTCTATTAATACTTGGGTAAAAATCACGAGTTTGAGAAGTCAGATTGCACTGAATTGTCAGCAAAGATGGGAGCCCTTCTCAGGTCCCCCCCTCTTACAGCAAAATTAGTACAGCCAACACTGTGAAGAGAAGCCCTTTTATAGGGTTGGAAGGTGTCCCACAGGGTAAAAATATTTTCATACCAATGATTGGGTAAAAATTATTAAAATATTTCTCATGGTCATACCTTATCAACAATCAACTTTTCCATTAGCCATTCCATCAAAGCAAGGAGAGTTAAGATCTAATAGGTCAAATCCCAATAAACTCTAATTTGGACTTTTCTAAGCAATCCAAACTTTGAGCTCTCTTTTTTAGCACTAGTGGTGCCAAAACAAATAGGGGAGCCGCCGTGCATCTTTATTTGCAAATGGGTCAAACAAAGGGATTATTAGAGTAAAATATTTACTAGTATGGCACCTCAGCTAACAGCCTTGGAAGCCATATCAGAAGGTGAGTAAGCTTTGGGAAACTTTTGTCCGGCGCCTGCTTTAGCTAGCAGACCATAGCAGACAGCATTGGTGTGGGAGCATCATTGACATGGGGCATAAGGAGGTATATTTGTGGGTTTTCTTCGTTTATGAGGCCAGTGGTGTCCCTCACCTCAATGTATTAAGCAAGTTGATGCTCAGCAAAAGTGATGAGAGCTGGCACACAATTGAAAGACTTGATGCACCGGTAGGTTTTTGGATAAGTGGGGTTAAAAAAAAAGAAGTTTTTGCCACATTAATGCAAGTATAGCTCGCACCAATTGCGAGCTCCTCAATTTCATATTTAGCATCTTCCTCAAAATCATGAGGGAAATTTGGGATAGGGATGCCTTCAACAAGGGTCTCCATCGCTACATGAAGTTGCTGGTGAAGTAGGGTGTTGTCCAGAGCAGCTGCTACTTCATCCGCCATTTTATTAATATTTTATAAATGGGAAAACTATTTTGAGGATGAAAATGGTGGGGCTGCAATTTGGGAGGATAAAAAAAATTTCTCCAAAGCAAAATCTGGCATGACATGGTACAGCAGTTCATCCTCATCAATCCATTTGAGAGCCTCAAACGGATTGGATTTGGTTAGCGCTGGGCCAATTTACTGGAATTGAGGAAGTGCAGAAGCTTATTGGTCCTGTGCTGTTAACCACAGCACCTCAGCTGAAACTGGTTCAACCATCAACTCAGGATTTCATAATCTGGTTGAATTTTGATTTAAATTTTTATAAAGTTTGTTCTGATTGGCTACCACTTTTAGATCAGCGCCAAATTGCCCCAAGGTTGGGGCAGGAGGATTGAGCCCCATCAAAAAATTGGGGCAAAATGGCTATGGGCACGACGCCTGAGGAATGAGTGATGAAGCATCAGATGTGGAAACCATGGGGCACTTGCGCTTCAAGTGGTCAAGCTCAAAGCACAAAGCAAATGGTGCAGCCATTTTCTGACGTGCACCTGGAATGGGTGATCAGGGGCAGATGTGATCTAAACTTTGAGCCTCAACATCTTAAATACTAAGTATTGACTTATTACAATGGTTCATTTTGTACCTCCCACGGCAACTAATAATTTTTTTAAAAATCAATACTTTTAGTTGTTTTATAATTCTTATTTTCTTATATCTTGTTGATAAATCTATAGTAACTACTCATCTCTGAAGAAGAGAATCGTCTTCTTATTCTTCTTCAATAATTGTTGGAATTAGGTGAAATAAGCACCAGCGAGAAATCCCAAAAAACCTAAAATCAACAAGGGTTGCTCACTACAGGGGGTAGTACAACACAAAACACTTATCAAAAATGGAGGGTGTTGGGGTAATTAACGCCCGCAACCTCCCCACTGCCTATGAACCTCAGCTGGATGCTTTAGCCCAGATGATAGCCTGCGCCTTGTCACAAATTAAATCACTTGAACAGCACACATGCCAAGCTTCTCATGAGGATGCTTCAGTTATTATCAAACTCCCGCTAAGAGACAGTATTACCCCAGGTGAGGATAGCATTTCCTCATTTCTTTTCATGTATGAGGCAGTTATGGAAGAAACAACTGATCCACAAAAAGTAAACTAAATCTTCCCCTGCCTTAGCTGTTCCACCCATGAGGTAATAGTACTTACATGGTCACCCTTAAAACTTGGCCAAAGTAAAAAACGCGCTCATTGAGGAATTTGGCTCAACAAAAAGCTTGCATAAGAAGAAACAGGCGTTTATGTGCCTAGGTCTATTAGAGGGGAAATCAGTTGCCAACTTCATTGACCGTTTTTACAATGCAGCCCAGCCTCTTCTGCTCGCCAAAATGCTACCTCTTGATGACTCTGTTGCTGCCATCCTAACTGGTTTAGCTTCTCAACCCTCTTTAGCACGACATATCATCTCTGTCAAGCGCCATTTTAGGAATATCCGTGACATAAAAGAGGCTCTATTAGAGGTTGTAGATTTCCATAATGCTGAGACTGCTCAAGGGGCAAAGTTGAACCTTCGAGTATTACCTGTTGAGGAACTCCCAACCATATACCAACTGAGGGAGTTCATGATGACCCCTAGGGGGCCCCTATGCTGGTTACTACTCTGAGACCAGCACCTGCAGTAAAACTCAAACCTGATCTTACTCCGCCCAGCCAACCTGAGTTTCTTAAGTTACCTCTCCAAATGGTCCAAAAGCCTGCTCCCAAGCCTAAAACCCTCTCTCAGATGACAATAGGCCCCACCAACGATGAAATATAGGACCTGGTCGTTAAAGCTAAGCCACCTGTTTCCCCAAGGCTCACTACCGCTGATCAACCCAAAGTTGATGTACTTAAAGCATCCACCTAACGATGCTATCTCCTCCATCCAACTCTGCTCTGAAACTGGTAACGAGCGGCAGCCCAAACCCTAACTTGGAATTTTGAAAATTGCGACATGATCATTAAAATGCTCATAAAAATCAATAAGGTGGAGGAGATATCCCAGGACCTATCCTTCCACAAGGGAAGCTCTGAACCTACCTCACACTCAATGGGTTACATAACATGCATTAAAAACCCCTCCAATAATGAATCTGAAGAGGGTTGTGAAGATGTCAGTCACTATGTCTTAGGAGCCCCAAATGAAGTGGAGGTACCCAACAGGTTGAACCTTGATAGAGTGTAAATGGCTAGGATCCCCTTCTAAACTTATCTCCGCCAAGTGTTGAGGGGTTTTGAGACTGTTTTAAAATTGACTGTGGGCTCCGCTAGTATGCCAGGCAATTAAATATGAAAACTGGTTGACCCTTTGCCGTTTTGCCTTCATAGGCATACCACCCCTTAGGAGTCCGCGTCTAACCCACCAACACAGCAGATTAACGGCTTCACCTTAGCCCCAGGGCCCATGGTGTGCCCTGGCAAGTCCTGCCCCCATCCTGGGCAGCCAAGGCGCTCCTGTGATGCCCCACCATCCAGACTTTTCGCCAACCCATCTGGGCATGCCTCAGCAAGACCTGCCCCCATCCTAGGCAGCTAAGGCACTCCCACGCTGCACCCTGCTGGGTTTATGGCCAGTCAGCAAGGTCATTGGTGGCTGGTTGGCTAAGTTACTTCCTGTTCCTCCTAAGGATGAGGTATTGGAGCTGGCAGTTTTGGCCACTACAGGCGCTTCACCTCACGCCAACGTCAGGTATCCACAGTCTAATCTAAAAAACCTAGCTGACAAACAACTAACAATTAAAATAAAATAGGTGAAAGAGTGATTTTTATTTAGAGGGAATAATAATTATTTATGCTATAGGATACTTTACCTAATAAACCCCTCAGATATCCAAACTGACACTTCTAATAAATCTCAGTCATTCCTGGTAACAAATCCCTCACAATCAACTTTTATGGTCCACCAAAGTTAGATTGGGTCAATCCATCCTTAGCATGAGTCACTAGTTGATTGTATATAAATTCATTAAATAAATACAACTTAAAGCATCCTCAGCATGAGTCGCTGGTGCTCCAAATTAGCAGTAGAACCATACCAGGCACTTGGCAACGGAATCACTAGCTTTCTGCCAGAAATTTCCACAATTAACCTTTCAATGGTCAATCGGCGGCAAATGCAGATTCCACTGAACCTAAATCAAAGTAATAAATATAAGATTAAAAATTTTTGAACTAAGAAATTAGCTGGCAATCACACCCGACTAACTGACAACGGTAAGTCTGATATTATTGGAAGGATCTATCTGATTAATTTCTTGACAGAGGTCATTGACTCTGCAAGTGATGCTGACCATTTTTGCTACCTTGATCCGCCCAAACCAGTGTGCTCATACCCTGCGGTATATACTAACAAATACCCTGAGACAGACAGACGAAATGCCTCTGCTCTCCAATTAAAGAAGATCCTCACTCTTTCCCCCAACTTGGGTGGAACTTTATTAAAAATAAAGAGCCATCATCAATGGAGTGCGGGTTAGGGCTATCCTTGACACTGGGTCCTCAGTAAACGTTTTGTCATAAAAACTCAATAGAAAATTAAACTGACCCTGAACTCAACTACAATCAAAAAATTTAGGACTACAGGCCCAAATAGCACCTGCGTCATCAGGGCATACTCTTCTCTACCCATCCATTTTGGGAAGCTCATCTTGTCAGCTCCAAAGGTGGCCCTAACTAACAATACCTATGAACTACTCTTTGATACCCAATTCATGCTTGAGTATAAGCGATTATTAACCTGAAGCAGGGTTATCTCTCCCTGCTTAATTATAATGTTCCCCTGATTTTGACCAATGAGGAGCTTATAAAAAGGATTATGTTTGCACAGTTGAGTATCCCTCTTACGATTTATACCTACATTATACCACAGCAGGACAAAATACAAAATGGTTTCTTCAATCGGTGGACGCCTTAGAGTGTACCCTTTTTTATACTTCTTGTAAAATTCTGGGGATTGCTCGCTTGATAAATTAGATCCTGCATGCTTAATCAGGTTGAAATTTGACCAAATGATCCTCGATTTTGTCTGTGTCTTACAGTATTTTGACCTTTTGGAAGCTCAGTAGGCGTATTCAAATAACCTCAACTCTTCTGGTCAATTTTGGGCTCATTTTCTCTTCATATTTGGGAACTTCTACCAAGGCAGGCAAAGGTAAAAGCTGTGGATTCTGAGATTCCAGATTGTCAAAACTTCTTAAAAAAGGGACTTCTGATAAAAACCGGTCAAGAGATTGAATAAATTAAATCTTTATTTAGACTATACAATTTGATGCTTATTCATTAGAACAGGCGCCAGTATTTATACCTCTAGGGCATCTTCTGACTACATTCAAGCATGCAATTTAAACAGATTATTTTCCTCCTCAGTTTGGCCCTTGAAAAGTTATGACTATGACCTATTGCTAGGTTTATTGGTGGAAAAATACTTTCAAATTTGGGAGTATTTCAAGGACAAAAATCGCAATAAGAACTTTAAAGTTGTCCTAGGATCCTCTCAATTTGAGTTTCGTCATACTGCTGACGAAATACATCTTCTGTGAAATTTTGGCATCAAATGAAGTAAATGATGCACCCCTAATTGGAATGTTGGCAGGTATCTCTTGATAGCACTAGGTACTCCCATTCAGGTGGTCCATGTATAAGTGCTATTTTTCCAATTACAAAAATTCTCATATTAATTTCGCCCTATGACAGGAAATTGATTACATTTTAAACGCCTTTTTGTCCATGGGATTTTTAGACGTTATCTTCAGGTTGATCCCTGAACAATTTCTTATGGTAAATATTTGATATTGTTCCCAATTAATTGGTACTAATTGCCAAGCTATGTTACAGTGATAATTGGCCTGAATATGTGAGTGTATTTGTCCTGAGCTTTTGATAGAGTAAATGAATTGACGTTGAGATAATTGGCCAAAGCCATGTAATTGCAATAAGCTTTAAGTTGAGAAATAGAGTATTAGCTCGAGTAACAGGATAATCGGCCTGATCTTGGGTTGTTGAAGTTTATTTTTAGGTCAACCACCAGAAACTGAAACTTCTGAAGAGGTGGTCACCAAGGCTGGTGAACAAAGGGTAGTTGACACGATTTTTACCGTGCAAATCCCACATAACTACCTAATGCACCTGATTAGCATTGACAAAGTTAGTCCTTTGGAGCACAGAGCTTTTCCAGGCGTGTTAGATCCTGCCTATCAACGACCTATCAACCTTCTGTTAGGAAATCTCACCAAGAAAGATATATTTTGTAAAAAAGCATTGAGAGATTGGAAGAGGCATGCTGATTCCCCTTGAGAAAATAAAGCAAGTTCACTGTATTGGGTCTATGGTGGAAATGAGATTACCCGCTGACCAGTCTTTATGTACCCTACCTTCTGTTCAGATCTCCGATGATTAACTCCATCTGAGCTGGATAAATTACACACCCTAATTAAGGCCTACAGCGACATTTTCTCCAATTCTGACAATAACTATGGACACATGAATGGTTGGACTCAAACTATTGATGTTGGTGATGCTC
Organism: Massospora cicadina; assembly: GCA_022478985.1. Taxonomy (NCBI): domain Eukaryota; kingdom Fungi; phylum Entomophthoromycota; class Entomophthoromycetes; order Entomophthorales; family Entomophthoraceae; genus Massospora; species Massospora cicadina. Next base: position 15,981 of record JAKSZP010007277.1, on the reverse strand, counting down.
GGCTATATGCTCCAAACCATACCACAAATCCAAAGTTAAGGAGCTACAGATGCGGACGGAGCTCATACAGCTGCTGGACGCTGGGTTGCTAGTGCCTTCCCAAAGCCCTTGGTCAATCCTCGCTCCTATTGACAAAGAAAAAGATGGAGGTCATTAGGTAGTGATGGACTACCACAAAATGAAAAACCTCACAAAGAAGGACAGTTACCCTATCCCCCGAATTGATGACGCTCTTGCACAACTCTAAGGGTCTAAATCCTTCTCCGCCATGGACTTGGCTAGCAGTTATTGGAAAATGGACCTTTCTCCAAGACCAGGAGAAATGTGCTCTTATTTGCAGTGAGGGTCTCTTCCAACCCACCCAATTACCTCAGGGTTGTTCAAGGCACCTGCCACTTTCCAGCGGCGATGGATCACATTCTCCAAGATCTTAAACTGAGCTGTGTGATTGTCTATCTTGATGACATCACCATCTACTCCAAAACTTTCGTCGAGCACCTCATGCATCTAAAGGAAGTGTTCCAATGATTGCGGGTATCTAGTATCAAACTGAAGCCCTCCAAATGCACGTTCTTCTAGAAGAAGCAGTATTTCCTGGGGCACGCTATCTCACAAGATGGGATTCAACCCCCACAATATAAGGTTGAATAAATATCCAAGATGCCAGCGCCTAAAACCCACCATGAAATCCAGGTATTTTTGGGCTTGATGGGTATTATCATCAATTCACCCACAAATTTGCCCAGCTCAGTGAGCCTCTCGTCTGCCTCCTGGAGAAGAACACTCCGCTCCATTGGGGTGAGAAACAAAGAAAAACAGAATTTGAGACTCTGAAGGAGTTATTGTAACAACGGCTTATCCTCCATCACCCTGATTATGGCAAGCCCTTCATTTTGTTCACGGATGCCTCCAACTATGCCGTTGGGGCTATCTTAGCTCAATTGGATGAGAATGGGTTCGATCACCCCATGTCCTGCTTTGACAAAATGCTGTCAAAAAGCTGAGCGCAACTAAAGCGTCATTGAGAAGGAGTTCTAGGCTGCCCTGCTTGCTGTAAAACACTACCGCCCATTCCAATATGGGACTCCCTTCAAAGTGATCACAGACCACGCCTCCATAAAGTGGTTTCAGAAGATGAAGGACCCCATGGGACAGTTGGTCCGCTGGAAGTGAAGCTCCAGCATTATGATATGACTATTGAGCATCAGGTGAGAACGCGACACATGAATGTAGATGAGTTAACGCGGCTGTCCATTCTTCAATTAGAATATAGTGAAGCTGAGAGGTTACATGATCTCCTCATGACTCCAGAAGCATGATTTGATGAAGATGAATCAGTATATAAAATGCTAGGTTGACAATTCCGCAACATTAAGGTGGCATATAGGAAGATATAGAAGAAAGTGGGGTAAACTGATTACCTTATCTACGGCCATCCAAATGAGTACCAGTGATCCTAGAATCCCACACTATCATGGGCCATAGTTGAGTCCAAAAACCTATTAATGGGTTAAAGAGCGGTATTACTGGAAGCATCATGGAGACCATAGCTGAAGTACAGGATGACTTCCTGACCTGTAAAAAGCAATTCAGCTATAAGACCCGGTATCAGTATTAACTGACTACGCCACAACAGTTCTTCCACACCATATGTTAGGACGCGGTAGGGCCTCTACCTCAGACCACTGGTGGCAATCGGTATATACTGGTCAAAATTGATCATTTCATCAAATGGGTTGAAGCTGTTGCTCTCACTGCTCAGATGGCTAAAGCCACTGCTACCTTTTTATATCAAAATATATTCACGCATCATGGCTGCCCCTAAGTCCTCCTTTTTGACAATGGGAAAAACTTCACCTCTAGAGTGTAAAGCTCATCGCCACTTCTATGGGAACAAAATAAATCTTCTTGGCTCCCTACAATCCATCTACAAATAGGGCCGTAGAAAGAGTTCATAGAACCTTGGTATTGATACTCCACAAAAAGGCCAATTCAGAATCTCTAATGGGATTTCTACTTACCCAGTGCCATCATGGCCTACCAAAATAGTTACTATCACATCCTAAAGACGTCCCCTATCCGTGTGTTGTATGGCCAAGAACCTGGGGTACTGGCTCTAATAGTGAGAGATATTTTCACTGACAGAACTTACCAGAGCAAGCCATGAAAAAGTTGGCCCAGCACATCATCCAACTACAAGTGGAGGCTATGATTAACCTGGCCAAAACTGTCACTAAAGAAGGTCAGAAGCTAATGAGCTCTGGGCCCCTCTCCCTTCCTTTCAAGTATCCAACTTGGTATTGTATTACCACAAATGCATCACTCCTAGAAGAAAGAAGCTTAGATTAATTTGGGAAGGACCCTTTGTAGTCACATATAATCGAGGGAATGAATACTCCATCAAATCTCTTGCTTCTTGAGTAACCATCAATTGGGTTAGTAGACAGTTTTTACGCTTTTTTTCACTCCCAAACACTATTAAAGGGGGGTAGTATCAGACAATTGCAAGCCCAATATTGTAAAAAAAGTTTGTTAAATGAAAATGATAATAGAATCAGCCAAAAGACCCTGGTCAATTCCTGGTGGAACCCTAATTTTGTAGTAACATTTCTACTAATACTTGGGTAAAACCATGAGTTCAGGCAGCCAGATTGCATAGAATTGTCAGCCAAATCCGGGGGCCCTTTTGAGGTCCCCCTATCTAACAGCAAAATAAATTTAGCCAGTACTGCAGAGACCAGGCCCTTTTATAGGGTCAGAAGGGGTCCTACAAGTTAAAAGTATTTTCATGTTAATGCTTGGGTAAAATTTATTTACTAATTGCCTCATGGTCATATTATACCAACAATCAACTTTCCATCAGCTGTTCCATCAAAGCGAGGTGAGTTAAGATCTAATAGGTCAAATCTCAATAACTCCTAATTTAGACTTTACTAAGCAGTCCAAACTTTGAGCTTGGCATCTTAAATACTAAGTATTGATTTACTTAGAGGGTTCATTTATTAACCCCCGTGGCAACTGATAAATTGCTATAAAAATCAATACTTTTAGTTATTTTATTTTTCTTATTTTATTTATATCTTTTAATAACCCTCTAATAATTATACTTCCCTGCAGTAGATAATTATCTTCTTCTGCAATATTTGTTGGATTTAGGTGAATTAAACACCAGTGAGAAACCCCAAAAAACCCAAAAGCCAACAAAGAATAATGAAAAAGAGGTAATAGGGGGACTGTCAATTTCTAATTAGATCTTGTTTATTAGTAGTGTTAGAAGCCTACAACCCTGCTATCCAATGCAAGCCTCTTTAGTCAATGTCAGTATATGCTGCTACAGTGTGCTTATAGTTATGAGTTAAGAAAAACTTACTTTTAGTAATCAGGGTTTATATTGTATGTTCTAAAGGATACTGCCTCCATTCATTACCATGTTGATTTAAATTTGAACTGACCTGTGGATTAAGATTTGACCCTGAAATGCTGGTCACAAAATCTGGTGCTTGCTACAAAGAGACTTTTAATCACCTCATACATCAACGTTATAATTATTAAAATTCTGGAGAATATAGCTTTTCTGAGTTGAAGCGTTTTAATATTTTTGAAGCAATTAGCCCTAAGGCCCAGCTAATTTCATGAAATCTCTTCATCACCTTAGCAATAAAATTAATAGCCACTTTGGCATTTTTTACTGATATTTTGTTAAAACACATTATTGTGTTACTGTTGTAGTTAAAATTACCAAAGACAATAAAAGCTTCCTTGATGGCCTTAATACTGTCTTAAGGGAGCTAATTGCACCTTCTATGATCATGACAGGATGTAGCCTCCATGCATAACTTAGTCCACTTTCCAGGACAAGAGATAAAAAAATTTAAAATTCACTTCTCAAATGAAAACCAGAAAACCTGGGAAGGAGGGAAAAAGTTTAAGGAGGATCAACGCCATTCTTCTATTATCATTACCTAACTCTGAAAGGAGATTGTATGATTGTGTAAAATGTAGATACAGTCATGATAGTGATTGATCTGCAATTACTCAGGTTAATGCCTAAATTGATACCTTGTTTAAATCAGATGCCAACTGAAATAAAACGCTGCTTGAATGACATTTTCATATGATTTTTAAGCAGTTCCTAGATTATGAAATTCCTTGTATCAATGATAACTAGTGATTCCAGCTAGTGGATTTATCTTTACCACCCATTTCACTGCCAACTAATGCTCTCTTGGTGTCCTCTGCTCACCCTATGCGAATTTCCACTCAGGATTTGGTGGCACAAGGTCATTTTACTCCCATTCCTAAGTCAGATAACCCTAAAAGTTAATAAGAATCTTTGCGGCCTTTGTGCCCATGTGAAAATGGATATCATATTCATTACAAACCAATAAATTTATGAAAATTTGATAAAAAAGATAATCTACACAACTTCAATGCTATGTTTAAAGTAAAAATAGTGGTGACTTTAAGGCCACTAAAATAGAAACTTTAATGTTTTTATGGACTCTTTAAATCAGCAATTAGTAATGCCAATATTACAGGAAGTTGGTATGGCTTACTAGAATTTCAGAGAACTCAGTATGAAAGAGATTTGTAGAGCAGAATAGATGACAATATGGAAACCATTATTTTTAGTTTTAATAGGGATGAGGCTAATGCAGATTTTGCTACACGTTTTTATAAGGAGGCTAAGGTTTATTGAGCAAAGATGTTAACTGACTTTGATGCTCATAATGCCCTTCACCATGCTTGTGAGCCATATAAGGAGCTATACTAAGGGTAGTTAGCCTGGCAGGGTAATTCCTGCTTCCCCTCTAGTGCAGGTTTTGTTCAACTTAAGTTCAAAATCTGTACTGGCTAAGACAAACATAATTTTCTCCAATCCCACTTATCATTATCTAATTAATGATATGGTGTTAAAAAAGGAAGATTTGGCTGGTTTTCAGTGGTTTGCTTTCCGCTACTGATGAGCATTAAAATGTATAAGGAGCTATATTAGGTATCATTAATAATGGTCAATGAAAAACACATTAATACTCAAATGGTTAGATATCTATACTAAAAGTGACGTCAATTTTATGGTGCCTAACCCAAGTCAACTTGAACCTTATTATATAATCAATAAGAAACTCTCTACAAAGCAAGACAGACTTGGCCTTACAATTATAGCTTTAAAAGAAAAATATTATTAAGATGATATTGATGCATATGTAAATAGTTAGGGCATTATATATGTTAATCCCTACTAGGGATATGAAATCACAATTCAAGTTAGACCAGATACTGACTATAGAATGGAGAGAAGGCATAATTAAAAGGGATAAACTACTTCCATTGACTTTTGCATAAACCCAAGTCATAATTATATAGACTTCTATTAAAAACAAATAAGGCCATTAGAAAATATAGACTTTTACAATCAACTTCCCTAATAGTAAATACTGATGATAAAGTAACTGTTACCACTTCGTTACTTCCTGTTTCTCTTCTGGTGATCACTGATGCCAAGGTAGCTGTTATCACTCTGTTGCCACAGGAAAGCAAAGGTGTAATCATAAAAAAGGTGAAGCCTTATCTCCAACAACTGGAAAATCAAGAGCTTCTGGTCACCTCTGGAGATACCCAAAATAAACGAGGGCAAGTGGCCATAACTATTGTGGCTTTACAAGAATCAAGATTACTACTATGTGATGACCTACTATCCTATATAAGTCATTATGACACTTTAGATGTCAGCTTAATAAATGCAGCTGATGCCTATAAAGCTGAATGAACATATATTGGATATAACGCTTAATAGGCTTAAAGTAAAAGCTATCAACTTTCATTTCAGCTTGAACTCAATTTCAAGCACTTTTTAATAAAAGTTTTTTTATTGCACCGCTAAAACACCATCTGACGCCTTTGTCATTGATCCACCGCCTGCTGCTTCAGTATGTGTCAGTGGTGCACCACCCCCTTGCATCTTATGCCCATGTAAAACGCGTTAGGACTAGTTCAATTATACAACTAGTAAAAACAAACTTTATGTCTCTCTGAGGGACAAAGAGCTCCATTTTGTGTGTGAATGTTGGACAATTACAAGTCCGATGTATTAATAATGGTGGTTCAGAGGATCATAATAAAAATATCGACCAAAAAACCCTAGTTGATTCCCAGTGGAACCCCTCAAATCAGGGCAACTCTTCTACCAATACTCAGAAAACAACACTAGTTTGGGCAGTCAAATTGAACCAAATTGTCAGCTAAATTTGGGGTCATTCTAAGGACCCTCTCACATCTTATCACAAACTTAGTACAGCCAACATAGTGTAGACCAGGCCCTTTTATAGGGTGAGAAGGGGTACCACAAGGTGAGAATATTTTTGTACCCAATGATCAGGTAAAATTTATTAAATTGTTGCCTCTAGGACATATCCTACCTACAATCAACTTTCCATCAGCCATTCCATCAAAGCGAAGCAACTCTTCCAAGATCTGATAGGTCAATTCCCAATATTCCCTAATTCAGACTTTACTAAGCAAACTGAACTTTAAGCCTTGACATCTTAAATACTAAGTATCATCTTATTCAGAGGGCTCATTTATCATTCCCCATGGCAACTAATAAATATATAAAAAATACATATTTGTAGTATTTTTTACTAATCAAGGCAAGCCGACCAGGGGATGGGCATTACCAATGTATGTGTAGAAATGGGAGGGGAGTAAAGAATAGCGATGATTAGAGAGGTTTGGACTCCTGGGGTACATAGGTTACCCCTGTTGCTACACTGGAACCGCCAGGTATGGGGGGATTGGTGTGCTGCTCTGAGGAGGTTGCCCCGCTATGGAGCAGGTGTGAAGGAAGGGGTCCATGTGAAGGAACCAGAGTGGGAACCATGACTTTATTAGTATCTGCTGCCTTGGCTTCATATACCCATAGAGCCAGGCTTGGAAGTGTTCCAGAAAGTGGACGTGGAACCTATTGATAACCCTATGGATGGTAGGGACCATGCCCTTGAATGCATTTAAGGCAATAGTGTGGATTGTCCACATTGCAATGGGTATCAATAGGGGAGCGGAGGGTAGATAGGAGTGGGGACACAAGTTGGAGCGCGAGGAGGCTTCTTAAGATAGATAAATCCTGGTTATCTTGGATCCTAAGCAGGCTCACGACTTCTCGCCATATGGCTCTGGATGGGAGGCAGGTTTCTAAGCGGTGGTGTAGGGAGCCCTCTCCTCCACATACTGCGCAGGTTGCATGGAGGGAATGGGTGCGGTACGCCATTATATAGGTCCTTCTCAGGCAGCGCCAGGCGTTGGCTCTTACCCTCAGCTGGACGAGTGGATGATGTGTCATCCTCCATATTGCCTTCTGTGTGGCTAGGTCATAGGGGATGTCCAAAGCATCTAGGTAGTCGATTATGGTGATGGTTGGGGTCATGGCAAGTATGTCTTTGTGGAGGTGGTCTTCTGGCTTTCATATCATGAAGTGGGATCTGGGTCGTCCCCTTCCCTGCACAGTGCCAGTGGTAGCAACAGTCCATCCCATGCGGCGGATGGTTTGGAGGAGGCGCTTAAAGTGAGGGGGGGTTCCGTGTGGGCCCGTTGCATTGGGGCATTTAGCGAGGTACATTAGTAAGCTGGAAGGATGGTGTGGGTTAGATATTTTTGAGTGCCTGCGCGAAGTTGGCCCTCGCTGCCCTGGACCAGTGCTGTTGTGGGGGGTCCAGGGTTTGCGCTTCCTTTATCCAGGTGCCCAGGATGCTGTTGAAGTGGTTATTGAAATCTATTAGGCCCATGTCTCCGCAGGAGCGTGGACTATATAGCGTTTCCACACAGATGGGTGGGCGAGATCCAGGCCACAGCCAGCCCTGGATGAGCTCATGGATAGACATTATAAAGGTGGACAAGAAGGGGATTGCATGTGCAGGAACCATATCTTTGGGAGGATAAGCGATTTGGCAACTGCCACTCGCCCCGTTAGCCTAGGGGATCTACCCTTTAGTGAGGCGATTCAGTTGGATATTTGTTACAGTAGGTTATTTTCAATCATCTCATTTGCATACCCCCCTGTTTCCAGACAGATCCCAAGGTGGCGGACAGGGGTGGTGGTGGGAGGTAATGCAAAGGGTAGGATGAGTGGGGTTTTTACGTCTTGGGTTGTGTGTAGTGGGGGATGTGGTCCAGTTGGTGATGTGTTTTTCAAGGAGAATTATTTTGGTTTTCCGTTTATTAAGTGATGCATTACTCACGATGGAGTATTCCTCTAGGGTGCGTCCCAACTGTCAGGCATTGCTGCTGTTAGCTATACCTGTCACACAGTTTTCCGCAAAGGCAAGCACCTTGACTGGGGGCTGGCCTTTTGCAGTTATGCCCATGAGGCGTGATTCAGCAACGTGGAGGAGTGGATCAAAGCTGAAGTTGTAGAGTAGTGGGCTGAGGGGGTCCCCTTGTTTGAGCCCTCTGCGTGGGGTGATCCTGTCAGTCAGGAAGCCAGGGCCACATACAGCCATAGAGGCGGATTCTGTGAGGAGCATCGCACAGTAGATGAACCTGGGTGGGAGGTTGAAGGCCTATAAGCTAGCTCTTTTTAAGTATGGCCAGCTAACGCAGTCATATGCCTTCTCCTGGTCGAGTAATACTAGGGCTCCCATCACTTTGTATTGGCATACATTGGCGATGGAGTGTATGTTAGACCAGATGGAGCGCCCTGGTGAAAATCCAAATTGGTTAGGTGATATGGCTTTAGAGGCTAGTGCGCCCATTCTGGTAGCTAGATTTTTGTAAGTAGTTTTGTGTCAGTGTTTGAGAGTGCTATCAGGTGCAGTTAACTAGGTCCAGTCTGTTGCCCTTTTTAAATAGGGTAATGACATAGGAGTACCGGCCTCCAGGCAGGAGAAGGGTCTCCAGCAAGCACTGGTTCATAGACGCTAGTAGGAGGGGGGATTTGTTTGAAGTATGTTTTATAAAAATCGTAGAGTATCCCATCAGGGCCTGGGAATTTCCTACGTGGTGCACCGTGGACTGTATTCCAGATCTCCTCCTGCATTATCAGGTTTAGGAGACTTTAGTCTGGCGGTGCACTCTGTATTCCAGTGGTGTGTAACTTTTTATTTTTTGGAGGTCATATGGGGTGTCATGGCAAAGTTCAGTGTAATAGTGGTAAATTTCCGCCTTGACCTCCGTTGGGTCAGTTGCCACGGTTCCATCAGCTTTGTGGATCTGTGAACACTGGTGCAGATTGCCTCAGGAGTGGTATTGGCGGAAGAAAAACACCAAACTGGTTTCAACTTCTTTTATGTGCTCACCTTTCCATGATACTTTAATTCTGTGTTGGTGTTCATGGATGAGGGCGTTTAGGCGGGCGGAAATTTCCGCCCATTTGCGCCCCCAGTTTGGACTGTACCCAGACTTTGGGGTGTTGAGATCTAGGTGTTCAAGTTCTGCCAGGGTGCGCCTGATTGTGGCGGTATCCACAATGTATTTGCACAATGTGGAGATGGTGAGTTTTGTTTATTAGGTCGGATCTGAACTTTTCACAAGTTTTGATGGGATCCAATGCAAACGGGGTTGTAGATTTGGGTTTGAATCTTTGTGCTTGACCCAGTCAGAAATTTTGGGTAGTATAATATTTTCCAGGTATAGCTTCCTCCAGGGCGACGTCTGCGTTTGAGTCCTAGTTGGCGTGAGATGCACCAAAACTAGATGGTAGTCAGAGAAATTGATTTTTTTAGTAGTGAAGTTAGTACTAAATGAGCGGCAGGAAAACAGTGTGAGGATGTGGTCGATGTGGCTCATCAAGATGAGCGTTTCCTCACGTATGCTGGGGTGGGTCATGTGGGGAAGGAGTGGAGACCTGGGGGGAGGGTGTCATACAGGCCAAGGGATGCCTTCATCGCGAAGAACTCAATATATCCTGGTGGGTATCCCCTGGTATTAAGCCATCAGTGCATGGTGGGGTTGCCCCAACAGTTAAAATCGCTCATCAGGATGGTATCTAGTGGGAGGTTGAGCGTTGGGATGGATTCAAGGAATTGTTTCCTCTCAGATGCGGTGCATGGTGCAAAGATACAGGCCATTGATATTGTGTCCTCTCAGTTTGTGATTGTTGCAGTTAGGATGTGGCTGTGCAAATGCGAGGAGGATTCAACAATTTTTAATTTTTTTTGTTATTATTACAGATGACCACCCCACGGTGGGACATCCATATCAACTGGGAAGTTGAGACCCTGGCCGCCCAGGATCCCTCTTACCCCTGTAGACAGTGGGTCTCTTGGATGGTTAAGATGTCTACAGGGGGTTTGCGCAGGAAGTCCAGCTCTTTGGCTTGGGATGCTTGAGCCCTGGCTCCTGTGATGTTTAGCGTCCCTATTGACACTGAGGTGCCCACGGCGCCTCAGGAGTGGTTTGGTGGGCCTTCTGGCCCTAGCCCCCTCTCATTGACTTGGACTTGCTCCGTGTGATTGGGTCAGTCCACTCTAAGGCGTTTTCCAGCTCCTTACATTGCAATAATTTTGTGCGGGGCTTGTTGGATTTAGGGGCTTGTATTAAGCTTTTCCGCATGTGATTTTGTTTGACTTGAATTGGTGCACTAATTGGTTTCTGCTGTTTTGGGTTTGATTTTGAAGTTCTGGGCCCTGTTGGCTCGTTCATGGTGAAATCAGATTGTCTTGGTAATTTCATCTGATTGGGATTATGTCATGATTCTGTCTGCTTGTAGAAAAAATTTTCTGCATGGGTTGTCCAATCTGGCTGGCTGGCTCAGTTAATATTCTCCATGGCTCCTCCAGCTTGGGCATTCTGTTCTGATTGTCTAGTTTGGCCGATTTCATCTCTGTCCATCTGGATTTGGTCCAGGTCAATGAAGGAGGTCGGTAGTGATGCAGCCTTGGCTGCTGCCCACTATCAGGCCTTCTGCACCTGTTTATGTAATTTGGGTGAGATTGGGTCTATGAGGATGTAGTGTCCGTCCTCTCCCCATAGGAAAGCGTAGTTGGCATTGACCCTTTTACAAAGGTTTCCTCATCTTTGTCCATAGAGGCATAATAAAAGTTCAGGGCCAAGATGCCCTCCTTCACGGGACATGCATGTTCCTTGTGCCCCAGTGTGGTGCAATGATTGCAGATGGGCAGTGTGCATTCCGGTGTGATGCAGAAAGGTTTGACACTCCCCAATCTGGGAGGTGAAACACCATGGTGCATGAGATTTTGGTTAGATCCGCGGCCACATCAGGGACTGGGTTGATCATGGTAATTGCCTTTCCTGTGCACAGGTTTGGTATCAGGTGGAATCGCTGTGATTCTAGTTGTTTTATTTCTCTGTAGCTCTGAAGGCTGATCCAGAGTTCTTCCTCAATTAGTTTGTGGGGGAGATTGGTGGGAAGCGAGTCAAATGAGATGAACAAAGTCTTTGCTTTTTCCATCTGGTGCACGCGGTGGACACAATTCGTTTGCCCTCAGGGAGGGCAATTTTGACACAGACTTTTGATGTGGTGTCTGAATCTTCTTCAGTTTCAAAACCCATATTGATCCAGCTGTGGTGGATGGTGTGGGTGGTATGTATACCACATGGGGAAAGAGAGAGCCTGTGACTCGCCTACTTTACCCACAGGGTTGGGGATTCTACCCCTAAGAAAATTTGGAGCCTGTGTTCCATTTTTGATAGGGGCTATGCGTACTGTATTTCCATATATCGGTTCTGTTTTGTAGAAAATTCCACAAACCTGGGCAGTATTTGGGTTTGGGTTTTTTTGGCGGCGTTGACTCCTAATCCCCCTCCAGGGCGTTTTTTGCCCTTGGTGCACCTTTTTGGCCATTACCCAATATGACTTTCTCCCAGTTTAGTTGGGTTTTGTTGAATTTGCTCATCTTACCTGTTTGATTATCAAAATTATCTGTTCAAATAGAATCTTAGTAACTGATGTTATTGTTACGGGAAAGAAAAGCCCAAGTTGTAGTATTTTAGTGTTTATTCATTTTTTTATCAGTGGTGCAAATAACCCACTAAATAAAATTGTTGTACTTTAAGTGCAAAACGCACCAGCGAGAATCTGAAAAGCTTAAAATCCAAAAAGAGGTCTTACTACAGGGGGCGCCTGTACACCACAAAGAATTCATCTTTAAAAATGACTACTATCCTGGAACCAAGGCTAGCTGCTTTAAAGCAACAAATAGCCAGTGCTTTGTCTCTCCTCAAAAGGCATGAGCAGCACTCTTCACAAGGCCCTTATTGGCCCTCCCCTATTATTTTCAAAACTCCTCTTAGAAACAAGTTCACACCTGATGAGGGCAGTATTGCCTCTTTCCTGTTCATTTATGAATCAGTGATGGAAGGAGCGACTGAACATCTAAAAACCCAGTATATCCTTCCCCACTTGAGTCACATGGCTCAAGAAATAATGGTTTCCACCATGGTCAACCTCAGCACCTGGGTGGATGTTAAGAAAGCGCTTATTGATGAATTTGGCTCCTCACATAGTTTACAACGGCAAAAACAGGAATTTATCTGCATAACATGCAAGAGGGAAAACTGATCACCTTTTTTGTTAAAGGCTTTTATAGTAAAGCTCAACCTTTGTTGCTTGCCAAAATGCTCCCACTCAATGACGCTATTGCTTCTGCTTTGGCTGTATTGGCGCCTCATCCCTCTTTTGTGATGCATGTTTCTTCCATCAAGCGTTCCTTCACAAATATACGGGATATCAAGTAGGCATTACTAGCAGGGGTTGACTTCTACAGACACAATAAAATGCAAGGAGCTCTGAGACAAGCATCTTCTATAAACTCTTCAGAAACTTCATGGCTGCTTCCCCTTTAAACTCTGCTCCCATGAAGCTACCACCACGAAATGCGCCTCCCCCATGTGAGAATATGCAGAGAGTACTAGAATTGTCAGGACAGCACTCCCCTTCAGCTTCTATTTCCAAAGCTCAGCCGGCGAAGTTATCTATCACTTTGCCTTGATCCCCTTCTTCTTCAGAGCAGCCTTCCAAACTATCTGAAGTCTCACGTCACTCTAAGGCGCTACCTCTATCTTCATTGGTATCTCCGCCAGCTGTATCTAGTTCAAAACCTATGGCCATGGGACAACCCTGTCACTTCCAAGGCAACAGTCAAAGCCATTACAAATCCAATACCTCCTCCAAAGTTTAATACGGTGAAGGAACAACCCCAGGACCTACCTTGCCACAAGCGAAGCCCTAAACTTATCATACACACTATGGACTCTCTGACGTGCATTGAGAATACCTCTGACGACGGATCTGAAGGGATCTTGTGAAGAGGTTGGTCACTATGTCTTAGGAGCCCCAAATGAAGTGGAGGTACCTGACCAATTGAACCTGGAGAGAGTTGATTGGGCTAGGATCCCCTGCCAAACTTATCTCCAACAAGTTTTGAGGGGTCTTGAGGTTAGTGATACCGCTAGTGGTGCTGACCAGCTCATCACCTCACTAATCTGATCTATACTATGTGTGCACACCTGCAGTCTATCCAGGAAAAATACCCTAAAACTGCCAAACGACTTGCCTTTACTTTCTGTTTAAAAGAGTTCCTCGCTCTTTCCCCCAAATTGGGTGTAATTGTAACTAAAGTGGAGGCCATAGTTAATGGATTGAAGTTAAAGCTAACCTTGACACTGGGTCCTCAGTAGACATTATGTCAACTATGCTCATTAAGAAAATTAAGCTGGCTCCTGACCTTGACTACGACTAAGAATTTAGAACTTCAGGCCCAAATAACACCTGCACCATCGGGTATACTCTTCTCTACCCCTTTCGTTTTGGGAAGCTCATCTTGTCCGCCCCAGAGGTGGCCTTGGCTAATGATACCTACGATCTACTCATTGGGACCTAGTTTATGCTTAAATATGAACGCGTTATTAACTAGAAGCAAGGCTATCTCTCCCTGCTTAACTAAGAGGTCCCTATGATTCTAAACAATGAAGAGCTCAATAAAAAGATTTGATCTTGGACTGATGAGAGCACCTCCTCGGCCTTATCCCTACACTACACAACGGCAGGACGCAAAACCATGACTTTGCTTCCATCAACGGACGCCCAAGAGCTATCCCTTTTTATGCTTCTGAAGAAGTAGTAATCAAGGCAGGTGAACAAAGGGTAGTTGACATGAAGATTACCATTCATTCCTCCATAACTTCTTATTAAATCTACTCAGTATTGATGGGGTTAGCCCTCTTGAGCCTAGAGCCTTACCAAGCGTGCTAGACCCAGATTATCAGCGGCCTATAAATCTCCTTCTGGGGTTTTTTTCAAGAAGGACATGGTCATCAAAAAAGCATCAGGAGATCGGAAGAGGCCTGCTGATACCTATTGAGGACATCTATCAATTTCTTTGTATCAGGTCTATGGAGGATATAAGATTACCCACAGACAAATCTCTATGCACTTTTCCTACTAATCATATTTCCGATGATTTAACCCCTTCAGAGATTAATAAAGTTTCTAGTCTACTTGATTCCTATAGAGATATATTATTTAAATCTGAAACCAACTATGGGCATATAATGGGTTGGACTCATACTAATGAAGATGGAAATGCTCGTCCCATTTAATCCAAGACCTACCACAAAACAAAAGTCAAGGAGCTACAGATGTGGACAGAGCTCGAACAGTTGTTGGATGATTGGTTTCTGGTGCCCTCACAAAGTCCTTGGTCATCTCCTCTTCTAATGATAAAGAAGAAAAATGGAGATCATTAGGTAGTTATGGATTACTGCAAACTGAACAACCTCACCAAGAAGGATAGTTACCCTATCCCCCACATTGACAACGCCCTAGTCCAACTATATGGTTCTAAATTCTTCTCCGCCATGGACTTGGCTAGTGGTTATTTACAAATGGACCTTTATCCGCACGATCAGGAGAAGTGCGCCCTCATCTGCAGTGAGGGTTTGTTCCATACCACTTGACTACCTCAGAGGTTTGTAACACACCTGCTACATTTCAGCGGGCGATGGATTATATTCTCCAGGACCTTAAGCTGAGCTGTGTGATTGGTTACCCTGATGATATCACACTCTTCTTCAAGACGCTCAACGAGCATCTCATGCATCTAAAGGAGATGTTTCAACGCTTGTGGACATCTAACATCAAGCAAAAGACCTCGAAGTGTGTTTTTTCCAGAGAGATCTGGATTTTCTTGGGCACACCATTTCACAAGATTGGATATAACCTCTACAAGATAAGGTCAAAGCCATATCTAAGATGCAAGCACCTAAAACCCTACGTGACATCCAGGTATTCTTGGGCATGATGGGGTACTAACATCAAGTTATCCCCAAATTCGCCCATCTCAGCAAGCCCCTTATCCGTCTCCTGGCTAAGCACACCCCATTCCATTGAGTGCTGAAAAAAAGGCCACGTTTGAGACCCTGAAGAAGATATTGCAAAAAAGGCTCGATACTCTGCCATATTGATTACAGCAAGCACTTCATGTTGTTCAAATATACCTCTGACATTGCTGTTGACGCTACTTTGGCTCACTTAAGTGAGATTGTGGACGATTATCCCATGTCTTACTTTAGCATAATGCTTCCTAAAGCTGAGTGCAACTATAATGGTACTGAGAAGGAGTGCTTGGCTGTCCTTCTCGTTGCAAAATACTACTGCACATTCCTATATGGAACTTCATATAAAGTGGTTACTAACCACGCCTCTTTAAAGTGGGTACAAAATATAAAAGATCCCACTGGGCGGTTGGATCTCTGGGAGTGAAGCTCCAGCATTATGATATGACTATTGAACATCAGGTGGGAACGCGCCATATGAATGTTGAGGGTTGACGCGGCTTCCTGTCCTTCACCTTGACAAAAAAGAAGCAGAGAGGTTGCATGACCTCCTAATGACTCCTAACGCGTGGGCTGATGAAGTTATACCAGTACATAAGATGCTAGCCCACCACTCCTGCAACACAACGGTAAAGAGCGGGATTTTATACAAGATAATGAGTAAATTGGTTGCCCTATCTTTGGCCGTCAGAG
>JAKSZP010007276.1:0-39708 GCA_022478985.1 Massospora cicadina | reverse complement strand
TACGCATTAGATCCACAGTGAGCTTGAAGTCACAGTCAAACTCAGAGTGATCAGGGAGTGCATTAGCGGATGCTGCATCAAAATAGGATTCCAAACCCTCCAAACAATAAGGTAGGGGAACCACCTCAGTGGGCTTCAGCATAGAGGCTAGGCTAAGGGTGTGAAGGTGGGGCCAGTGGGGAAAGTCACCCTGAACGCCAGCCTCAGACAAAGGAACAACTAGTGTGCGGCCATTTTTACTGTTAAGGATAGGGTATTATATTTCAAGTTGGTTCTAACGTCAAACTTCCGCCACCACTCCACACCCAAAATGATAGGGTACAAGAGGTTTTTGATAGCTTGGAAGTGATCCAACAAGTGATACTTGCCAACCTGATAGTCCACTGTCCCAATGATCTTCAGAGTGGGAATACCTTGGGACGACCCTCCCCAAACCATACCGCCTGGCAGGTAACTCAGCCCAAGATAGTCAGCTAGGCACTGGTCCATAAAGTTTTCAGAGGCACCAGTATCCACCAGAATAGTGGTGCTGAATTTCCCTAAAGGGGAGAAAAAGGTAGCATTCAGTAGAAAATACCCTAAATGGTCTTTATTTTATAGCAGACAGCGCCATAACATCAACAAACTCATCATCTGGCATTAACATGTCACTCTGGTATGTGCTTTATTCAAAAAATGGGGAGGAATATTTGGACACTCTTACTACTAAGGCCACATATCTCACCATATATTCAGCAGGGGCATAAAATTTTTTGTATTGTTGTAAATATTTACTCCGTTGGGTTGATTATCAGAGGTTAACCCTAGTAATCTTTCTACTGCACAGGTTTGATTTCCTCATGCACCTTGCGTTGTAAGAATATATATATAATTTGATCATAGTATGATGACTATTATCCATAGTTGAGTTAGGATTATTTTCAAGCCCAACGCTTTGGCCGGTATTTCTGATTAGTAACTAGATATTGTACTCTTAGGGATTCATTCACTGTAATCCTGTCCACTTGATCTTCGTTAAGATCCTCTGATGGCAGTCTCCTTCAGCCCAACACACAGTCACAGCAATCCCTTAGCTGTGGTTCTCTTCATCTCTAAATCCCCACTCAGATCTCTACTCTTCTCTGAGAGTATACCAATTATTGCCTTCTGCAATAATATCCTTGAGATGGAATCTTCACGCTTGATGCTGATAGTCTAACTATTACCAAATCTACAATAAAACTAATAATGTTCTAAAGTAGTAATGTATATGTTTTTATCTTAATGTCTATATCAATGTCTATCCTTTATTAGAGTGAATCCTAGGGAATTTATAGGGGATTCAGCCATCTAACTCTAGATTGACACCTCTTTGATGAAATGGCAGCCGTTGCCATTGAATAACCCTTCCTCATCTCAGCAGCGATGGTCTTCCTCATCCTGACTAGGATTCAGACGTGGACATCCTCAAGACCTCAAATGGAAAGAGTTGGAAACGTGTCCCTAACGTTTTCCTCTCAATCCAAATGAATCAACCATAATTGGCTAGCGACCTGCTTAGATAGTGGGACTTTTTACCCATTATGGCAGGTCACTTCACCAACTAATCGATTCACTAGTTGCAGGTGGCATCACTCGCCTTGCAACTCATTAAACATTCCCAATAAGTTGGTGATGAAACCTGACTGATCCCAATTGGTACACCTGATAGTTAATCAATATTAGATGCCCTTATTTTATTGGCCGCTCTACCCGATGAGATATTAGGTATTCATCTGGATTTATCCCCAATGGATACGACCAGAAAAATATCCTAAAATCCCCGAAACATAGTTCCTCCAAAATTTGGGTCAACCAATTTCCAATTCACTTCACTTTAGGGAATTTTTCCCCTAGTGATACCAGGTAATCTAGCAGGCTGGGAATATGGGCAAAAATCCCAACACATCCCCCTTCTTGCCTAGATTTCCAACGAGAAAAGGACTGGGCATGGAAACACCACTTTGGACGCCTGGTCAAATACTTCATTGGTTCAAGCGGAGTACACTCATCAATACTCAACGTTCTCAGGATGACCTTTGGCATACGGCATTCCTCCTCTTCCTCCTCACTACTGCCTACTCAGAGCGCGGTCCCCATAACCTCTTGTCATGCCAGGCTGATCAATTTACTTGTGACAATATTTTTCCCAGGATCCAGTTTTCCCCATCAGGGTATATGACCCGCTGTCATATTCAGGTTTCTTGGTCTGGCATCCTCAAATTCCTGATTCTCTCCTCATCCTAGACAGGAGACTCTTGCCGTCAATGTTCGTTTTGTGGCTTGATTAAGAATACTCATTTATGTTTGCCTTCATTATTTTGCTTATAGCCTCTTGGCTGTAAGTCATTCTTCCCTCAGAAAGCTTTTTTTATTAATTTCATAAAGTTAATTTCCCAAAATTGGAGCTTAATGGAGTGTAGGATGCATAATGTCAACTTCTATATCAGTCTAACATCCCCCCTCTAGTCCTGCTCATATGTCAAACTCAGAATCTTGTCATCAGCAACTTCTGAACAGTCTGTCAGATTTGGACCTCCGCCTCTTCCAGCGGATGAGTCAGGATGCTCAGCGGACCCTCTTCTATGGTCCTTCCAGGACTCATACGCCTAGCCTGGTGCAAGGGGCTAGTCCTTCCATCAAGTTACTGGAAACGGTATCCAATTCCACCAAAACCAGATGTGCCATCATTTTGAATAACCCTCAGCTGACTCTTCCCTTACAGTCAATCCCCAAGTTGGACTTCGAAACCCTTCTGGATTTGGCTCCTTTCGCTGAGGCTCCAAACATCATTGTTGATGCTCCAGAGGTTATGCCGACTGCTTTAGATCATTCATTCCTGGCTGGGTCAAATTTGCTCCCCGAGTTTCTCTTCTGACTTGGTCAATTTTACCAACCCGCGGTGCTGGTTTCTGAGCTTTCAATCAGGAACAGCATTCATTCCAAGCTCCCCTATGCTGAACTTTGAGCACAAGTCACCGAGGCGTTGTCATTAGTGCTGAATCCCTCAGATCTGGACAACCTTCTGGATCAGGATACTGCCACTTATGCTCTCCACTTTGCCGTCCAAGTTCTTTAAAGTTGGTCAACAAAGCTTCCAGCCTCACCTGACTTTCATCAGTCATTCAGTTCCAGCTTCTGCAAAGCCTGTAGTCATCATTTACAGGATGCAATCCGTTCTTTGCATGACTATCTCTTCTCTGGAGCTTCCAATCACTATCTTCTGTTGATGACGCTAATTGGGGGTATGATTTGACAACCTCCCTTGAGTATTCCTTTTTTGCTGCTGGCTCACATGTCCAGTGTTCTTGATGAGGCCTGTCAGCAGGCACTCAAGACAAATCTTCTGGCGCTGGTGCCTTATCAGGATTACTCGGGGTTATTTGCTGATTGCCTCTTCCTTTATTGCTGTTTTCCACCCTGCTCCAGGGTTTCACAATTGGCTTCTTCTGACATCTCAATTTTCCTTCCCCTAGCCACGTTCTCTCAGGGCTCAGCATCAGCTCAATAAACATGGTTTTGAGTAGGACTTACCCTTGCAAGTGTCTGATCACATATCAATTTTGACGGGCTATTCCTTCCTACCGCGATCCATCCTCCCTCCCCCAAGAGGCGACATAGGTGGAATCATCCCTGCACTGATTACAATCAATAAAAATTAAAATTTATAGATATATTAATTCCTTCTTTATCTTCTTTTCCAATATCTTTTATCAATTTTTTTTCTATTTCCCCCAAACTGGATCCTGGGCACTTAAACCTACCAGTTTTCTATGGTTCAGCAGGCCTTTTTTCAGACTTAACCATCTATTTTGTTCAGAGGTCCTTTTTTTGGACTTGACCTAATCATTAGGAAATGACCAACTTAATGGTTCATTAGTCCTTTGGGAACTCTTATTATTATTTTTTTCTTTGATCTACTGCTTTGAGTACTTAGCGTGGACTCAATTTACTACTCTTCCATCCAAGAGATTCTTGATGGAATAAGCATTGGTCGCCATCTTAATGATTACTTCAAATGGACCTGACCATAATGCATCCAACTTGTTTCTCCATCTGAAACCATGCATATCGCAATAGGCGAATCTTTCTCCTATTTGATATTCTTCTAATGGCGGTCAGTTCTTATCATCCATTGATTTTGCTCATATCCTTTATTTTAAGGTAGTATCAAATAATTGCGATTGCATATCGATCAGGATACTCATCAGTTGGTTCAGGTATTGTTTGGTACTCATCCATGACGTAGGTTCTACTACTAAATATTATATAGGTGGTAATGCAGCCTTCCTCCCGTAAAGTAATTCAAATGGCATCTTTCCCATCACTGTATGATGACTGATGTAGGCAAATGTCACCAAACTCAGGTATGTTCCCCACATGGAAGTTCTCCCTGCGACGAGCTTCCTCAGTGTCACAGCCAGCGTCCCATTGACCCATTCTACTAGTCTGTTTGTCTCTGGCCAGTATGGTACTGACATGACTCCCCGGATTCCCATTATTTTATTTAGCCTTGGGATCACATGGGACGTGAAGTTGGTCACATTATTGCTTAGTATAACTTGAGAACACCCATGCCAGTATAATACTTGATCCAGGATGAATATCGCAGTACTTTTAGCATCAACTTGGGTTAATGCTTTCATTTTTACCCATCTTGTCAGATGATTGATGGCTACTATGATGTATTTCACTCCTCCTGTACTCATTGCCAATGGTCCCATCATGTCGATAGACACCATGTGCCATGCAAATCCAGGTCGTACCAGTCTGTATCCAGTTGTATTCTTATGTGGCTTGTGCATTTGGCACTCCACAAAACAAGCCAGATGGTCTGCGACATCATAGTTAATCAATTCCCAGTAATAATACTGGCAAATATGGTTGGTCATTATATCTCAGGCCTCCATGCCTGACAACCTTATGAGTGGCTTGAATGATCGCTGCTCTCTCTGACAGTTTTGGGAATAATAGCCATTTCCTGTTTATCGTCTTGAATACTTGTCCATCCATGATCTCAGTGTTTTCCATCACTTTTCAAAGCGCACCTTGGATTTCTTGAGGCTTGTCCTCAATTCTTCCTTCGACCATTCTCTGGAATAGCTCATCCGCCTGCGGATATACCAACTGGACCATTGGTAACCGCGATAAGCCATCCACATTCTGGTGAGAAGCCCCCGCTTGGTGGATTATCTTGTAACCATAAGCCTGAAGCTTGAGTGCCCATTGGTCTAGTCATCCTTCAGGTTCCTGCAGATTGTGCAGCCAACGCAACAAAGAGTGGTCCATCACCACCTTAAAGTGCGTTCCATGTACATACACCTGAAACTGTTTACAGGCGTAAATGACCACAAGGCAGACACGCTCAGTTATGATGTAATTTCTCTCCGCAGCAGAGAGTGTCCAGCTCACATACACTACCAGATGTTCATCCCCAAGTTCATTTACTTGGCTCAGTACAGCGCCAATCACCATCAATGAAGCGTCAGTTTAAATGATAAACTCCCAATCGAAATTTGGATATTTCAGAATTGGCAAAGTTTTCAGGTACTGGAATAATTCATCAAAAGGTCCTGGGCCTCTTCATTCCATATGAATCCTTTTTTCAGATCCTTTAATAAATGAAAATAAAGGCTCGGCTATTCAGGCAAAGTCCCAAATAAATCTTCTATAGTATCTGACCATCCCAAGGAATACTTGGATGTCTCAGACACTCTTGGCGCAGCCATCTGTCCAATTAGCTGCTATCTTCTGGGGTTGCATCTGCAATCCATTTGCATTGATCACAAATCCCAGGTATTAAAGCTCCTTATTGAAGAAGTGGCACTTCCGTGTCTTGATCTTCAGGTTAGCCGCAGACAGTCTCTTAAACACTTCCTCCAAGTGATGAAGGTGATCGGTAAACGTTTTACTGAACACATTGATATTGTCCAGATATACCAGGATTCATGATAACTTCAGATCACTTAATATCTCATCCATGGCCCTCTGGAACGTTTCAGGCGCATTAAATAGACCCTGGGGCATCCTAGTCAGCTGGTATAACCCCTGTGCGGTGATAATCGCACATTTTTCCAGGTCTTCTGCTGGCAAGTCAATCTGCCAGTATCCTGAGATTAGGTCCATTGCGGAGCTATACTTTGCTTCTCCTAATTGGTCCAGCACATCGTCAATCCTCAGTAGAGGATACAAATCCTTCTTCATAATTTTATTCAGCCTCTGATAGTCAATCACTACCCAGTTTGATCCATCTTTCTTCTTTACAATCAAAATCAGGCTTGCCCAGGGACTTGACGATGGAACTAGAAGCCCATGCTTTACTAGTTTGCTGATCTCATCACCCACTACCATTTTGGTGGCTTTCGATCTTCAGATCAGTCTCATTATTATTGGTAAATTTTCTCCGGTGTCAACTTTGTGAATTACGCCTTAAACGCATCCCAAATTGTGATCATCCTGAGCAAATATTTCCAATACCTCTCAAATAATTCGAGCACCTCCTCCTTCTGCCCTTACGCCAGATCTGCGATCTGCTCTCAATCAACTAATAAGTTGATGCTTTCAGCTGCTCCAATCAGTAATCTCATTTCCTCAAGAGACCCAAAATTATGGAATCATCTCAATTCTGCCATCAGGATTAAATGAATAAACGCAATGATTTTATTTATCTTATCTTCATTGGTTTTTCGCTTAAATTCACCAAGAGAACTCATATTTCTCCATGGCCTGGCATAATTATCCCAGGAGCCACCCAAGGCTTCACTCTGGACTTTTTCCAGGGGCTTCCAACTTCTCCATACAACAACTCCGGAATTTCTAGAGTCAACCCTGTATTGACTATCATCTGCAATCTGTCCATTATGGTTTTATCCTTCTTGATCCACAAAGGAATTCCCCAGTTTTCTAGGATTTTGGCTGGCATCTCTTGTCACTTCCTACCAACTAATTGGTACTGAATCAGTACAATGCCATCATTGTATATCAAGTTGATGAAGATATTTCTCTTGCTCAATGGAACTTCACCATTCTTTTGATATACTAATGGCAACGTCTGACCCAGGATGGTCAATGTATTATCCTCAAAGTTACATTTAACTCTTTATTTCTGCAGAAACTCCATTCCAATCAGGATATCATAGTTTTGGTTTGCCAAAACTATTGTTGGCGCGGATACCACCAATGACCCAAATCATAGTGGCAGTGCACTATACGCTCCACAGGAAACGGTGGTGTTTAGCCCAGCTGTTCCATATTCCTTCTTGTGTTCCAAGTCTGGAGAGATCTTCATCTTCTTCACCAGCTTGGTTGACACAATGTTGATGGGCGCTCCGCTGTCAACTATTGCCTGTACCCTTACTCAATTCACCAGGATATCTATATATTTACACTCAGAGTATTTGTAATAGAGTATTTACTGAGTGAATTGTGGCGTTATTAGCTGAATATAGGGTATTAATGATCTGCGCCAATAATTCAGGAAATGATTTCTTAATTGTGCCAAGGGGAATCAACAGTTTGGCCTCATCTAAGCAAACAATGGTTAACTCATCAGGATTCTCGGCGGTCCAAATCTTCTCTGCCAGTTGTCAGGCATACGGCCAGGCACACTCCTGAACTATCTAAGGGTCGATCTTCTTTGCCCCAGCTCTGGTCACGGCGTTTATGTCCATGTTGACCACTTGATATATTTGATCCTTCTCGTCATCCACAAACAGATCACTAATATCTATTTCTTCATTCATAATATTGGGAGGAACAGGTTTCTCCGCCGCTCTAGACTGTTCCTTGTCTAGACAGTGGGACCTTTTCCCGAATCCTTGGTGGCTACTATCTCCTTAGCCTGGACCATATTAACTTGATCCTTCAGCTTTTTGCAGTGTGCGGCAAAATGCCCTTTCCCGCCACACTGGAAGCAGACCTTTTCCTTCTTTTTTAACCATTTGAAATCCTCGGGCTTATTCCCCAGCACAGTTCAGTTAAAAGTCTCCTTTGCTCCTTCGCCTCTCTTTGTGAGATTCAAACTTTGGACCAGATTTGACTTAAAGCTTCTATTTGGAGCATCTAACGTTGCTCCCTAAAATCTTCAAATTGTCTATCATTTGCAAAGTAGTTATCTTGGTCGTGAATACAGTAGACATAATTTGATGCAAATTGCAATAGGGCCAAAGGGCCGCTTGCAAGGCGATTCTTGCATCAAAGTCATCTAACACCTTCACTCTAGCCAGGATCTGCAATTCCTGGTAGAATTGATCTGCGAAGCTTGCAAGAGACTTGTCTTTACAGAATTGAATTCCCATAAAGTCTTGCTTGCATTTTAACATGCGGGTTGGACTGCCAAATTCTTTCATTATTGCCACTTTAGCTTCAGCATAAGACCAGCTGTCCCCCTCCAGATGGGGTAACACCAGATTCTGGCAATCTGTGTTCAAGAAGTTCATGACCATTAACGCCTTCTGACAATCCCCATATCCATTTATGGTCATATTGAATAGTCGAAAAAATGCTAATTCATTATACCGATGTAATGTGGGCAATTTTTGGGTTGCTCTGAATTCCTCTGAGTCAGTTTGGCTGATTTTCTCAGTTTGGCTACTCGGCTCACTTGCAGAGTGACATCAGGCATCATGTCCAAAATAGCATTGAATGCAGGTAGCATATTTCTTGGGGTATTCATCTTCCCAAGTATCATTTGAAGACTTCCTTCTTCAGAATCATTGGCCACGTCAGACTCACTTGCACTTCTGTGTGCTTTCAATTTCTCTATTTCTTTCATTAACTTCTCAATGTCTGCACTGAATTTTTTTAAATGAACACAATCTGCTTCATGTTCCATTTTCAGAAATAGGACCTCTTAAACGAGGTCTCCCTCTTTCCTCTTTAATGAGTTCACTTTGCCAAGTAACTCATTCCCAAAGTTGGCTACATTATCAACTCCTTCCTCCACCTTGGTTACTCATTCTTCCAAGGCTGCAAACTCCCGGTGGTCCACAAAGTTTAAGGCGTTCTGGTTCACTGTGGCGATCTTGGTCCACAACTTGCGCATCTCTTCTTTGTATGACATTCTTGATAAATTCTTCTACTCAACTACCCCTGTAGTGAGCACCAACTTGTAAAAACTTACTCCGTTGGGTTGATTATTGGAGGTCAACCCTAGTAATCTTTATACTGCACAGGTTTGATTTCCTCATACACCTCGCGTTGTAAGAATATATATAATTTGATAATAGTATGATGACTATTATCCGTAGTTGAGTTAGAATTATCTTCAGGCCCAACGCTTTGGCCAATATTTCTGATTAATACTAGATATTGTACTCTTAGGGATTCATTCCCTATAATCCTGTCCACTCGATCTTTGTTAAGATCCTCTGATGGCAGTCTCCTTTGTCCCAACACACAGTTGGCAGCAATCCCTTAGCCATGGTTCCCTTCATCTCTAGATCCCTGCTCGGATCTCTACTCTTCTCTGAGAGTCTACCAATTATTGCCTTCTGCAATAATATACTTGAGATGGAATCTTCACGCTTGATGCTGATAGTCTAACTATTACCAAATCTACAATAAAACTAATAATGTTCTAAAGTAGTAATGTATATGTTTTTATCTTAATGTCTATATTAATGTCTATCCTTTATTAGAGTGAATCCTAGGGAATTTATAGGGGATTCGGCCGTCTAACCCTCAGTTGACACCTCTTTGATGAAATGGCAGCTGTTGCCATTGAATAACCCTTCCTCATCTCAACAGCGATGGTCTTCCCCACCCTGACTAGGATTCAGACGTTGGACATCCTCGAGACCTCAAATGGAAAGAGTTGGAAACGTGTCCCTAACGTTTTCCTCTCAATCCAAATGAATCAACCATAATTGGCTAGCGACCTGCTTAGATAATGGGACTTTTTACCCATTATGGCAGGTCACTTCACCAACCAATTGATTCACTAGTTGCAGGTGGCATCATTCGCCTTGCAACTCATTAAACATTCCCAATCAGTTGGTGATGAAACCTGACTGATCCCAATTGGTACACCTGATAGTTAAACAATATTAGATGCCCTTATTTCATCGGCCACTCCACCCAATGAGATATTAGGCATCCATCTGGATCAATCCCTGATGGATATGACCAGAAAAATATCCTAAAATCCCTGAAACATAGTTTCTCCAGGATTTGGGTCAACTGATTTCAACTACTTCGCTTTAGGGAATTTTTCCCCTAGCGATACCAGGTAATCTAGCAGGCTGGGAATATGGGCATTAATCCCAACAATTGTAAACGCAGCTCTTTTTCAACCTCCTGAGTGCTGCGAATCATAGAAGAGGTCAAACGGGGACTTTCTGGGGTGTTTCCAAACACATGAATAGGTTCTATATCTGAGCCATGAGAGAGAAAATATGGTTCAGAGGTATATATGAAGTTTTTGTAAAAACGCGTTTTTAGATGTGAATGACCCTATTCCCATAACAGCAAAGGAATGCCCAACGTTATCCAAGGTCAACACCCCCAGGGCCATCTGCGCTAATACCGCTGGCATCATCTGAACGCACTGTTGAAATAAACCCAATTTAATAATTTTAAAAATTGTTAATTTCGGTGGAATTTGGGGAATCACAAAATCAGACCTCAAACATCCATATCCACCAGGTACAAGCACAAAGGGTGGTTACTTTCCAGTTGGAGGCAATCATAATAACGCTGAGTTGTCCAACATTTGGGAAAAAGAGAAAACAGCAGTGAGGCTGACCACAGCTGAGGCCCTCAGCCGGCGCCCACTGTTTACACTTTGGAAAAGTCCCACAT
This sequence comes from Massospora cicadina, assembly GCA_022478985.1. Classification (NCBI taxonomy): domain Eukaryota; kingdom Fungi; phylum Entomophthoromycota; class Entomophthoromycetes; order Entomophthorales; family Entomophthoraceae; genus Massospora; species Massospora cicadina. Next base: position 28,890 of record JAKSZP010007276.1, on the reverse strand, counting down.
GGAAAAAAATCATGCACATAAATTTCAGTGGTTGGTCAACTAATGTAAGGAGAGTGTCTATAACTCTCCTATTCCCAGCGTGGTAGTGCACGGTGCACAAAGCCAACGCCAGGGAATAAGCCGTTAGTGTGAAAGTTATTAGAGCCCAGAAGAGGGTGCTGGAGCAATAACAACTTAGGCAGAGAAGTGCGAGTTTTATAATAAAGAACCTGCCAAAAGCAACGCGGTGCACAAAGAGAAAGGGGGTAAGCGACCCAGTTTGGAGGTAACCTGGGCGACCAACGGTGCACTAGGGAATAGCTTGAGTGTATTGTAAATGGCAAGGGTAATGGAGCACGAGACCTTCTTGAAGAGGTTTGTGCACAGGAGCGTTTGGAATATCATAAATTAAACCTAATAACGGGAAAAATGTTTATTAAAAAGTTGACCAACAAGGAGTGTTGGTCAAGGGAAACAAGATTAAATTATGCTGGGGAAATATGGGGTTTGCTGAAGTGGGCCCAAGCACTGACCCACCAATAGGCATACATTACCATCCAGATTGGTAGAATACGCCAAAACTGACTTCATTTATGTAATCAAATGAAGTTGGATTTGACCCAAATGTGTGATTTCATAAATGGAACGGGTTCATAAAACCCAATTCCTTGAATAACCAAACTGAACCGTCTGCATTTTATTATGTAAACCGTTTGTTTTAACGTCTGGGCTGACTTAATGGGCTGGGAGTTTAGCACCTCATTAGTACCGACCTGGGCATATTTAGCTTGTACCCAGCGTTGGTCCAGTGTGTGCCTGAGGTCAGGGAGGGCCTGAGGCTTCACTTTCTGGGCCTCTTGACTCCCAGCCTTATCTTTGGGGTTGGTCCCCATTATGATGTCATCTACCCATGACAATTCTGGATCTATTGGATGATAATGGCGTGGATCACCCAGTCTCCTATTTCAGCAAGATTTCATCCAAAGCTGAACGCAATTACAGAGTGACTAAGAAGGAGTGCCTGGATGTTTTGCTGGATGCAAAATATACCGCCCTTTCTTATATGGCACTTCTTTCACTGTAGTTACTAACAACGCCTCCCTAAAGTGGTTACAGAATTTGAAGAATCCCACTGAGCGGTTGTCTCGCTGGGAATTAAAGCTGCAACACTATAACATGAAAATTGAGCACTAAGGTGAAACTTATCAATGAATGTTGATGGGTTGACTCAGATGTCTGCCCTTCACTTGAACAATAGTGAAGCAGAGATACTTCACGACCTCCTTATGATCCCTGACGCCTGGGACGATGAGGATGAACCTGTTAAGAAAATGTTAGCCTGACAATTTTGCAACACCAAGATGAAAAGTAGGAAATTATACAAAAAGGTAGGGGCGAACTGATTGTCCTATCTTTGGCCTTCTGAGTGAGTACCCGTGATCATGGAGGTCCATTTCATTCTGGGGCATAGTGGAGTGTGTAAGACCTATGAATGTGTGAAGGATCGGTATTACTGAAAAGGAATCATGTAATTTATCATTGAAGTCCTGGACGCCTGCCTAACCTGTAATAAAAATCCATCTTTAAATCCAGATATCAATACCAGCCCACTACGCCTCAACAACCTTTTCATAAAATAGGTTAGACGTAGTAGGTCCTCTACCCCAAACTGCCAGTGGGAATTGCAATATCCTGGTAGGCATTGATCACTTCACAAAATGTGTTAAAGCTGTTTCTCTCTCGGCTCAGATTACCAAAGCCACTGTCACCTTTCTACATCAATAAATTTCACCTGACATGGTTGTCCCCAGGACATACTTGGCGATAATGGGAAAATTTTCACTTCCTGAGTGTTTAAGGTTTTGGCTACCTCCATGGGGACCCAACATCTCTTCTTATCCCATAAAACCCTTCTTTAAATGGTACTGTGGAAAGAGTGAATGGAACTTTGGTTTCCATATTACAAAAATTAGCTAGCTCTGACCCTCTAAGCTGGTACCAGTTCTTGCCCAGTGCCCTTATGGAATATTATATCTTTTATCATAGGACCCCAAATTTTCCTCTTTCCAAGTGTAGTATGGTTGAGAACTTGGAGTACCTTATCTACTAGCTAAAGATGTTTTCTATTCTAGGACTGAAGATCCTGACAAAGACATGAGAAGTTTGGCCCAAAACGTTATCTAGCTACAATCTGAGGCCATGAACCACTTAGCTAAAACTGTCACAAAGTGAGCCAAGCAGCTAATGAGCTCAGACCACCCTTACCCTATTCAAGTATCCGACTTGGTATTGTACTACCATACCTGCATCAATCCCAGATGTAAAAAGCTCAGGTTCATTTGAAAAAGTCTTTTTGTGTTTACTTATAAGAGGGGTGACGTTTATTATATCAAAGCTTTAGCCTCTGGAGTCACTATAAACAGGGTGAATGACAATTTCTACGCCACTATTCTACCCCAACATTATTAAAAGGGGTAGTGTTAGACAATTGAATTCTCCACTAGTTGAGAAGAATGTTTTAGTGGTAATTAGTTTAAGTACTACTAATACATTCAATTTATATCTCTGCGGATTAGTCCATATTAGAGAAATAAATTTACTCTTTGCCTTGGATTATATGACTTGGATTTAGTTAAAATGAATATGCCAAACCCCCAGCAGAATAGTTAAACTGACTTTGAAGTTCACTACACATCAGTATAAATTTAGTGCTATCACTTAAGGTAAAATAAACTCTTTTATAAATCTGAGGGTGGTGCTAAAGGAAGAATGAATTTTAATCAAATCAACTCCAAGGACTTCTGGTAATTGGTGAGATAAAAATATTTTATAAGACTCAGGTTGGGACCATCTAGTACTAAAAAAAGATATTTTATAAGACGCCTGATTGGATAAATTATATCAAGTTGTTACTGCATGGCTTCATCCCTATTGTCAACCTAACATCTAAAATTAAGTCCTATAGAGGTGAAATAGATTTTTAGAGCTCTAATAGGAAAAATCGTTATTAAGTTAAATCGAGCTACCCTCTGCTTAGCCTAAATTACCTCAAGTCTCACTATCATCCTTTAAATAGTGTAGAAACTAGGAGGCGTTAATTTAGTAAGGATTCACTTCTTTTTTGCACTAGCTGCACAACCCAAAAGGGGGAGCCGCCACGCATCTTTATTTGCAAAATGGGCCAAACAAAGGGATTATCATAAATTAAAAATTTCCTAATATAGCCCCTAGGTTATCAGCCTAAGAAGCCATATCAGAAGGCGAGGAAGCTTTGTTGAACTTTAGTCCAGCGCCCATTTTAGCTAGTGGACCATGGCAGACAACATAGGGGTAGGGGTATTAGCGACATGAGGCATGAGGAGGTATAGCTGTGGGTTTTCTTCATTTATGAGGCCAGCGGTATCCATTGCCTCAACATATTGAGCAAGTTGATGCTCAGCGAGAGTGATGAGAGTTGGCACACAAGTAAAAGACTTGATGTGCTTTTGTGTTTGGGGATATTGGGGTCAAAAAGAGAGGCTTTTGCCGCGTCAATGCAAGCACAGCTCGCACCAAAAGCAAACTCCTCAATTTTTTATTTAGCACTTTCATCAAAATCAGAAGGGAAATTTGGGATGGGGATACCCTCAACTAGGGATTCCATCACCCCATGGAGATGCTGGTGGAAGAGGGTGTTGGCAGGGGCAGCTGCGGCTTCCACTGCCATTTGATTGATATTTTTATAATTTAAAAAGCCACTTTAGAGTGAAAATGGCGGGGGCATAAATTTAGAGGATTAATAAAAAACTCCTCTAACGCAAAATCCAGCTTCACATTGTATGGCCGGTTGCTATCATCAATCCAATTGAGACACTCGAATGGATTAATCTTGGCTAGCGCTGGCCCAGCCACTGGAGTTGATATGGTGGTGGAACCTGATTGGCTACAAACAGTTAACCATGGCAGCTCAGCCAAAGCTGTTTCAGCTATCAACTCAGGATTCCGTAACCTGACCAAATTATTCAAATTTTTTAAAAATTTTAAATTGTGATTGGCTGCTGCTTTTGAAGCAGCGCCAGAATTACCCAAGGGTGGGGGTGGGAGGATCACGCCCCATTTGAAAATTGGGGTGAGGCAGCCTCTGGGGTGGCGCTGGAAGGAGGGGTGATGGAAGCGGTGGAAGCAGAAACCGTGGGGCACTTGCACTTTGAGTGGTCAAGCTCAAAGCACAAGGGGCAGATGGCGCGGCCATTTTCAACATGTGCCCAAAAAGGATGATCAGGGGCAGACCTGATCACGGTGCAGGGGGGAATTGCAAGATGGGTGTCATGATAAAATGGGCGGATCATCGCAAAGGCATGAGGTCCTGTCAGACAATCTTCCCCATGGGGCACCACGAACTGCAATATGGAGTCTGCACTGTAAATGGCCAAACCCTCCGTGAGCTCATGGTGGAGGCATTCAGGGGAGAGGAAGGAGGGCAACCTGGCGAACTGGACCACCAAAGTGGCCTCATCCAGGAGCCAGGTGCAAATGGTGGGCAAAGGAATTTTTTTATAAATTAAATGCAGCTTGGCTGCTGCCACTGCATCAGCTTCAGAACAGAAGCTGAGGTCAAAATACCCCTTAAAGGGGTGGAAGTCAATATAGCCAGCAGGTTTGAAAATTGCTGTGGCCATCTCAATGATGGCCGCGCTTGCATATGGAAGAGACTCCCATATTTGACCTGGAGGCCAAAACATAAATTGCTACATGGGAGCACCGCCTGAGAACTTGCGAGGTGGTGGGCCAAGTCCTGAGGGGGTACATAACGCCCAGTAGCATTGGGAGGGCTAGCAGAGCCAGCCCAGGCGCGCTTTGGTGGTGGCTGAAAGATGCCAGATGGCGGCGCACCACCACCCCAGGCTGGGGCAGCAGGCGTTAATTGCATTGACATTGGTAAGCTTTAGCTCAATCGAGCGGTCATGTTTTGTATTTTTAAAAAATCCAAATTTTGCTTTGATTTAGGTATCAAACTGAAAGAAAGATCATAAAGATTCGCTTCTTGATCCCCATTTTTTATATTAATAAAATTAGTAAAACTAAAAGTTATTTTTGGTCTATATTTTCTTCTATTAAATTTTTTAAAACATCAGTTAAAAATATTAATATTTCTGCATCTGCTTTGTTGAGATACTGTGCCAAAGTATCTGTGAGCGCCTAAAGTTCAAGGATTCCAACAAGGATAACACTCTATTAAACAACTAAACCTCTAATTATTAGATTAAGAACTACTTTATATTCAAAAAACGGACTTCTGAGCCCAAAAACAATGTTAAATACCCTCCCAATATTACCAAATGACCCTATGAACCTTTAACAAAGGTTCAACCTTTTTGTTGTCCACCAGACAATCTTAAGTACCTGACTATTCCTTGCCAGATAAATTTATAAGAACTACCTCCACAAACAATATACATTTTTTGGTGAGTAAATTTTTTCTGAATCCTTTAGTTTATTTGTTATTACCTATTGTCACTTTTCTGAAACGCTATAAATATATTTCTAATTTACATCATAGATCTCCTTGCTGAAGCCTCTTCAAAACTGAAAAAAAGAGTTAAAGCCCCTCATGCACCACCTTTGACCTACAATTTTCCAGCCTAGATCTGGTATTGTTAAACTTGATTCTTTGCCGGATTTTTCAGGAAAGCAGCCCTTTCTATCAAATCTTTGCTATAATCACTATGATTTAGTTCTGGCCTGCTGAGTTACTCAGCCCCGCAGCACCTAGTTCCCTGATAGTAGTTTCACTAATACACTCTCTGCCATTACTAATGGTTTCTATGCTATCACTGATGTCTGGCCCACCAACTTACTCTTAAAGATGTTAATGAACAACCAACTACATCTTTCACACTAACTATTATAAATGCCATGCGTTGCACATATATTATGCTCCTTGTTTCCAAGGTTTTCCAAATGATTTTACAACACTGAATCAGAAACAGTAATTGTGATATTTCTTCTCATCCAAATCAGCAGTGTCCTGTAACTTACATTTTTTGATTATCTTAAGCCTCTTGGTTTAAATTCCTCTTACTGATCTCTCACAATTCTATGCTAAACTTAATCTCAACATCAAGGAACGGACCTACCTCAACTAAAGCAACCAGGTTACCAAGGCTTATGTATGTGTGCTTTATGCTTAACATGTAGAAACAACTGTCACCCCAGTCATGTTTTGTAAGAGGCTCTGTCAAGCCTCGCCTCAATATAAGCGAAGCCTCAAACTTGTGTTTTTTCATATATACAATATACCAAGCTTACCAAATATTAAATAGGTTTATTTACATATGGTCAACACCAAACCTATTTTTAAGGTTCAAAAATAACATCATAATTAATTCACAAATGACCAAGAAATCTTCCCAAATTACATTGGAATAACAAGCTCATAAAATTTATGTTTTATAGTGATCTACTAATCTATTGGATTTAACGGTATAATTATTATTTCACACTCTGTCTCATGTGCTAGAGCTGAGATAGTATATCCTAATCTTTTCACAGTCCTAAAAGAGTATGCGTTGATCATTTTATTGACAAAATTCATTTTTAATTTTTAACTAGTACTTTAAATAGTACTATTTACTTAATAAACTGAACCTCTTATTTCTGTATTTTATTAGTGCAGTTCTCTTGGGCCTCTGAACCATTATTAAGCCAGGTGAGCCCCATGTAATGAATCAGGTTCTGGTTGAAAGCATTCAACTATCTCTTGTCAGCTTGTCCCATCATCAAAATTCCAAGTCCTAGTAAAATTGATTTTTCAGCCATTCATGTGTTTTCTTTATGGTGCCATATCCTACACTGGAGTATCATAAAGAACATTTATAAAACAATAATATGGTCAAGCATAAGGTAACCACTTTATCTCAACTAGATTGTAGAGCATCCCAACATTGATTTTGGTATACTTCATCATAGTTTGTAATTTGGCATTAGTCAATAATGTCTTCAGCTCTCATCTGTTGTGCCCTGACCAAATTGTACAAGTGGTCTTTTTCAGGTACAATACAGCTATATTTGGCATCCATGACAATCTTTCCGCATTCTGGAGGGTAGTACCAGCGTGATAGACTATAGTGAAGTAATAGATTTATAGCTGTAGCGCCGGTTTAGAGAACCTCCTTTTGGGATTCTTCATCTTTTTAGGGTACCTATGAGGCAATATTGGTGATAATAGTTAGGTGTTTTCCATATAGATAAGGCTGCAAGCTTAATAACAAGTAGCACAGACATGCATTCTTGTTTGACGATGTAGTTCTGCTAGGCCTTAGATAGAGGATTAATCAAGTAGGCCACTAAACGATCTTCTTTTTGGTTGTCTAGCTGTGCTAGAATGGCCTCCATAACCACATCAATTTAGGCAGTAAATAGCAAGTAGGGCTGGTCAAACTTTGGATGTATGGGGAAAGGCTAGTAATCAATGAAGCCCTAAGAAGGCAAAAGCTTTTACCTGTTTTGAGTTCCATTTCAAAGGAACACTTGTAGGGAGCAGATGGACTAATGGTCTAACAAGGTCAGCAAAATGTAGATTTATCTGTATGTAGTTTTCAGGATTAGGATCCTGAACAATTTCTCAGTTCTTCTGAACTGAGTGTTCTTTGTACTGATTTTTTAGTTATTCAAAATTGATTCAATAAAATTTGATTAATTTTTATATTCATTTTATTTGATTTGATACAATTTGAAATGGGACAAATGTTTGTTTGTTTATTTGATTTAATTTTAATTCAATTTTGATTACTTATCATTTTAATCCTATTTTTAGGAACTTGCTTAATTCAAAGTTTCATTGAGGGTCTTCTTATGCACTTTTGGGCCATGAGGACTTTAAAGCCATTGTGCATTGTGAAGTACCATCAATGCATCAATTTAACACCTTACATCCCTTTATCAATTGGGGTAATCTACATTCAGTTATTATAGTATTTATAAACCAGGCTAGCTAAGAGCAATCTTAAGATAGAATAAAAGGAATTTCAATAAAGCTTGCTCTTGATTGTCTTTTATCTTAGCTATAATTATTTGGAACTTAGTACTTCTAATAAAGCTCTTCCTATCCAGTATGCTGGAAAATTTTGTGATACCATTTCACCAGGTCATTTGCCACCTCCAAATCAGAACCCCTTATTAAACTTTTTATTTAATAACGTGCCAAAGGGAGAACCTTTCACCTAGTGTTAAAATTGGGAAATTGTGGCTACTCTAATGATCACAAAATGTTAAAACTCTTAGTTTGACTGATAGCTTCCAAAAGTAAATGCACAGGTTTGGTATGTGCACAATTCTTGTTGCTTGATAGTAATTGATATGTGATTAATAATAGTATGACGACATTTATCTGTAGTTGAGTAGATAAGCCTGATATGGTCCAACGCTAGACCTGTGATAATCCACAAAATACTGATTATTTCGACTATAGGGACTTCTTCCATGTTCCAGCTAACTTGAACCACTCTCAGATTCAGAGGTTCCCGGCCATTTTTCTTGTCATGCTAAGTCTGCAGAGATTCATGTCTAATGTCTTATTCTCTTCTAAGGATTCTCAACCCTTACTTTTTATACCACAAAAGAGTCCACAATTTATTGTAAACCACAACAATAATAGCTGAATATGAATATAGCTTATATCCCAAATAGAAGATCTTTTTTACTAATGTGAATTGTTAGGGAATTTATAAAGTGAATTTGGCGCCCAACTCCTCAGTTGGCGCCTCAGTCATGAGATGGCAGCTGTTGCCATTACTTCCCTGCAAAGTCTCACCAAAGATGGTCTTCTCTATAAGGTTAGGATACCTCTACTGAAATTCTTGAGACCCAAAATGGAAAGAGCCAGAAAACGTGTCCCTAATGTTTCCTGATCAATCACAGCAAACCAACCATATTTAGCTTAAAACCTCCTTAGGTAATAGGACTCTTTACCCATTATGGCAGGTCGCAAACCAATTGATTGATTCACTAGTTGCAGGAGGCATCAGTTGCCTCACAGCTGCTAATTAAATTAACAATCAGTCAGTGATGAAACCTGACCAATCTAAATGGTACACCTGATAGTTAATCAATGATCAACTATCAGATGCCCCAATTTGGTCAGCACCTCTTCCTGACGAGATCTTAAGCATACAACAAGGTAAATCTCTGACAGATCTGAACCTGGCGAATTACCCAAAGTTCCCAAACATTATTGACCCAAAATTGTTGCAACTGATATCCAATTCACTTGCCAACAGGACTTATCCCCTAGCGATCCAACAGGTAACCTAAGAAACTGGAACGGTGGAAAAAAGTCCCAACGCCAAGCCACCAAATTTTTATCATGTACTACTATGCACCCTTTTTCCTTCTAGGGTATATAATAGTATACATAATTCTCAATCTTTTAGAAAACATTTAGGACGCTACTTTTTTCTTTCTTACCTTTCACAAATTCTCATGGTGGGAGTATCAGTGACCACAAACTAACTGGATTTAATTTCAAGGCTTTTTAAGTACATACTATAATGATAATCACCTCTAAGCTGTTGACTTACAGTATTACCTACCATCCCAAGTAGCACTTGGATGTCCCTAAGACATCAAGGGATTACCTTCTCAATTTAGAGACTTTATCTGGAAATGATGAGATCCCTCATTTAGTGACTTCTTCTCATGGAATTTCATCTCAGGCTGGGATAAAGAACATTTGGAAGGATTGAGCTTGAGGATGCCTGACTTAGCTGATTAAATAATTGCCAAAGATGATTAGGTTGTCAATTAAAAGTTTTTAAGATTACTCTAGTGTCATTAAGGTAAACATATACACACAATAACATCAGATAGCCTATTATTTACGCATTGCTCACTAGAAGGTGGCTGGGTAATTGCATAACCCTTTGGGGCATTTGATCAAGCTTAGATAAACCTTCATAAGCTATTAATGCGCACTTTACCTCATGAATTGGGTGCTAGCTCAATCTTCAGTTATCCACTGAAAAATTCTTTGATGAGAAATATTGATCTTTGGTAAGGAGGCCTAACAAGTAATTAATCTGAAGTAATGGGTAACTGTTTTTCTAATTACTAAATTAGACTTTTGGTAATCCATGAAAACTTTATGACTTCTATCATTTTTGCAGGCAATTAAGAGGAGCGATGCCCTCAGGCTTTAGGATGGTACCAACAATCCTGAATCTATTAACTCCTTGAACTTTGTAGCAACTTGAGTTCTTTTATTTTACTCTTCCAATATGGTCAGTCTTTGATAAGGAAGCATCCTCATCTCTACATTATGCACGACACCTTTTACCTTGGAAATTTCTTAGGTGGAGGTGGCTAATAGATCAACATATACCACAAGTAACTCTTCAACCTTATTTCATTTCTCCTGTGTTAAGCCCTCACCAACCAAATATAAAAGACACCGTGGGAGGCATCTGTAATTCAATATTGTGGATATTTAATACTCCTTGGACATTATCAATCTTGTCTTTAGGTAGTAGCTGTACATATGCTACCAGAGTGTTAGGTCCCACCATATGCCCCTTAATTACCAAACAGCCAGTAGTACCAAGATGGGGCTGTGTACGCATAATCAAGAACCCCAGGACAGATAGTTACCTCCTTCACTAATGGATACTAACACATTATATCTCCAATAGGCTCCCAGGAAACTGTTTTGAGTGCATTTCTGGTGTTAATATGACTTAAGACCTTGTGAATTACTATCAATTCCAAGATATATGGGCATTCTTTTGTCTAAATTGACTAAATGTGGTGGTAGTAATATGCAGGAACCCCAGAATTAAAATCTCAATACAATTGGCCTTTTCATCCATTCCCTGTAAGCAGGAGCGAGCACCTATACATTACTTTTAATCCTTTTTAGGCTCTAATACTAAGGGAAATGTGACACAAGTATAAATAGCATCCTTTATCATAACGGATGATTGTATTATAATATCAGAGGAATTGAGTCCCTGACAGTAACTTATAGCTTTAGTTGCTAAGGGCTACCACTAAGGTGTTCAAGGATATCTTTTTTATCTAACTGAGGCAAGCCAATTAGGGGACAGGCATTACTGAAAGAAAGAAATGACATGAAACCTGAACAGGGTCAACTCTGTCAAAGAAAGTTTTTCCACCTCTGGATCAGGACTCAAATTTTTCTGGTTACATCATGGGTAAGGTTTTTGTGTTATTAGACCTACTAACCGCCAATAGCTTCCTTTGGCTGGCACCCTGATCTGTGCAAAGGGCGGGAATCGAACCCACAACCTTCAGGTTAGTAGCCGTACGCCCTTACTGACTCGCCTTCCACCCCCTGTGTTCAAATATATCTTACCAAACAAGTACGGGAGTGCAGAATAAGCCTCGTGAGCTGTACATTGGGGACCAGCAATTATATGCTAATGTAATTTGGCAAGTTAGGAGCAATATTAATTTTCTTTATGAAGTTTTTGATAAAATGACATGCACTAGTAACCTGATATAGATGATTGCAAGGGATGCGAATTTTGTGAACTTGGATGATAACTCAATTTACAAGTCTTACAAACTGTGGCAGAAACGTTAGAAACATGGGCGACTCTTCAGAAGAAAAATAAGAATGATCATGATGTTTATTGTTAGAAGTAGATAATTTGCTAACACAGGTATCAACAGAAGTTATTCTTTTGGGAACAGTAATTGAAGTAGACTTAGATAGAGGAATGTTAGTGAAGTTTTTAATACAAAGAGCCTATCTCTTCATAATGGCCCTTCTTTTTCCTGGTTGTTCCAGTTCCACCTACTCTGTAAGCCAATTATAACATTGATCCATGATGTGTCACAATCATTACAATAGAAGCATATGGTATGTTTTTGTCCTTCTCTGTGATGGCATGCACCCAAAACTGACCAAGGGGCCTCGGATAAGGATAAAATTTGTTCAACGTAGCAAGAGGAATTTTAGTCTGAGCCTTCTTGATCCTTTGATACATGTAAAGTTCCACTTGAGCCCTATCATATGTAGTTAGAAATCAGGCCAGGACTTGATGGAAGAGATGAATCCGGTATTGGTTTCATCTAGAGAAATGTAATTAGTAGTAATTTATAGCTGTTCACTGGCATAAAATAGCTTAGATAAGTCAGTAAGCCTTTCCCTCTTCTCAAAATTATATCTCCATGAAGGCCTGCTTTTAATTTTGAAAGGGTTTGATCACTTCCAAACGCCTTATTAAGATGATCTTGACTTAAGACCAGGTTGACTTTCATGCAGGTGGGGGTCATAATTCTTCTGGCTTCTCTTCAGAGGTAGCAATAGATATGTTCTACTTTCTGTCTGTCAGTGGCTTTCTCTATTGCAATTTCATAAGAATTTTACTAAACGCAATATTTTTTGACCAGGAATAATCCTTTCCTTAGAACTGGGCCTAAAAATGTAGCCTTATAAGGAAGAAAGGTATTTATGCCAAGATCTGTGTTAGGACTCTGCTAAGAGGATACCATTTCTGCATACTCTCAAAAGCTATTTTACTAATTGTCTTCTTACTTTCTACATTTATTCTTGAAAGTTCAGTATAACATTGGTTGTGTGCGGCTGTATTAGCCTTTTTCTCCATCTGAACTTTCAGATCTAAAAATCTCAGCTAGGCAGTTGCTGACTCAGATTCTGAGGTTTATAAAGGTTTGATCTAACGGATTTAGGCAGTTGTAGGTGACTTTGATAGCCGCATGCATATTTTCATTCTCCTCATATAATGCCTCCAAAGTGAGGTTAGATCTAATAGGATAAACATCAGCTTTGACACCACGCCATTGGTCTATATTCTTTGTTTGTTTATTTAAAGCCTCTAGACCCCCAATATCTAAATTCTCTAAAAATTTCCAGCATCCTCTGAGCATGGGACTGTAGATCAGGGAGGGCACGGTGGTTCTTTAGTCTCTTAGTTCCATTGAAACAACCAGCTCCAATGAGGCCTTGATGTCTTTAAAGTCCTTCAAGCCCTTAAGCTCTTGTTACCATAAAGAGGTACTTTTATCATCGTTGCAATACTTTGATCAAGGTGTATACCTGGATCAAGAGTTGAACCAAGGCTTAAACAATGTCTTGATTTATACTGCGGATTTAGGGGAGTTTTGCTGCATGTATTTTTGTACCCTGTCATGACATGTTGTAGACAATGAGCTAATTATTTTCATATAGCCTGCAACCCAGGTTCTAATAACGCAACATGCTTTGAGCATTGTTAATGAGGCGTTTATTACCTTGGATTGCTTTCTAATTATATTGGACAACTACTGAGGCGGCCTCATAAAACCAACAGTTAAAGTTGAGATTTGCATCAATCCCAGTTGACGTTTTACCTGCTTATGGCTCAATTCCACTAACTAGAGGAGGTGATGTAGGGCTTGATGTACAAAAAGACGAAGATAGGGTTCCACCATTGTATCTAACTTGCTAGCAGCTAGGCTAGATGAGTCAAAAACCTTCTCATGTAAGGGGGTACACTATGATGTTTCTGCACTTGAATTGGCCCTCAGTAAAATAATTCCATCCAACAACTGCTGAATAGTACAATAATATTGTTGGACTGAGGATAGTACTGGCTACAAATTGCTATGGGTAGTATGGATTCAAGGGTAGCCCAAAAATATAAGCTCTCAAGTTGTACTGGTGATATTCATCAAAATACTTAATCCGTCTGTTGATATACCTGCCACATTGTAGGGCTGAGACTCATTTTTCGATATGTCTCCTGTGTGTAATTGACGTTTCTACTATAGCGACCTGGAGCCCCTCTATTGAGCAACAATCTTGGCTTCACCATTATAGTGGAACCAAAGAATCAACTTTTTTGATGTCTGGATTTGTCCCGTTTGGAAATTGTAGCTTACTTCATAATGGCACTACGTGGTGGTATTACTCCTGAAAGGCAATTGCTAGGTATTTTCTCGCTCAGTAAGTTCTGCAATTTTCAACTATATGTGGTCACTTTTGCTAAGGCTGTTGTTGAGAAACTTAAAAAGGAACTAAAAATAGGCTACATAGAATATAGGATATATTCTAAATTTTCTATTGGGTAAAACTTAGAAATAATTATAGAGTAAGTGGGTCCTTGTGACGTAGAGAGCCTTGATCCTCCTTATTCAGGATTTCCCCTTCATATTAAAGGAGAGTCAAGCAGCGGTGTGATGCGTGGCGGCTCCCCCTTTTGGGTTAGGCACCACTAGTGCTAAAAAAGAGAGTCAAGCAGCGGTCATCCTCTTCTGGTGAAATCTGTATAGTTATGACCCCATTAACCTAGGACTTCCAGGTTGCGGCTCTGAGCTTTGAGACTCAGTTTCAACCAGGCTGTCAATCAATGGATCATCTTGGACTGTATTTTTTAATAAATACCAATTTCATTAATTTGTTTCCTGCCCATTCTTGAAAATTGGCTCATTAGGAATGATCAATGTCCTCTTTGAGGCTCATCCTAGATAATGGCGTAAACTGATCATTACTTAAATATTTATTAGGCTTGTTTTATTTGCCATCATGAATTCTGATAATCATCATTTCAAGTAATATGGAATAAATATACTTCGCGTGGACATGACTATGATCCAGCTGTCTTGGTTTTTAAGGTATAAAAGTTGTTTAATATTCTCTAGTATCACTAAAAAAGCTTCCATAACACAGCTAGTTTGTGCGCTCAGACTGCGTTATGGGTATTACCGTAGACTTATAAGTCGCCTTTCTAAATTTTGGCAAGGCCACTTAGTTACTGATATATGCTCGCTTCTGGCTCACCTTTTGATTAAAATGTAGCTTGATACGCTTCAACCTACAACTCAATCAGATTTAACCAGCCGTTCAACATATAGTTCCTGAAATGCCACCTCTGTCAATGCAATTATAAAATATAACAATGACAATAAGGCTAGGTGTCTAACGTACAGCATCCTGAAAGGGTGAATGTTCAGTTCTACTATGATGTCCAATATGTTAGTTGAATACGCAGCACTAAGATAACTATCCCACTGCAAGAGCATGGTACCTGCACTTTCATAAGATGCTAACAATGGTACAGTTGATGCACTCTACCCTATTATTAGTCTCAGGGTGGTATGGTGCAGATAGCATACCTTTATTTGACGTCAGTTTGTCAGGTGCTATACCATCTGCGCAGTGAAAGTCACTCTTTTGTCCGTTTAAATTTTCTACATAAATCCATAGTTGTAGATGACATGTTATATAATGAACTTAGTCTTTGTCAAGGCCCTACGTCTTGTATTGCTTTTTCTTCCACCCATCTTATCAGATGGTTATTGGCAAAGATAATAATGTCTATTGACCAAGATACTCATAGATAATGCTTCCATAATGTCAATTGACAACGTGTACCATGCCTAGTTTTGCTTGACTAATTGGTACTGCGTTTGCACCCTCATCAGCTTCACAATCTAATATGTGTTCTATTCTTAATGACATCCCATAATCAAACCACAATGCGTCCCAATAGTACTTTAATATCACCAATAATGAGGTCCTGGCTATTTCTCCATAACCCACAGCCTTTTGGTCTGGTTAATAGTTCTTATTTACTCATATGGCTTCAGAAAAACCCTACTCCCACCATCAGCCCCAAATTGTACAGAACCTCTTCATGGCACTTCATATCCTATAATGCCTTCTTAAGGACACTGCACTTCAGCTGGCTTGTACTAAAGTTTCCCTTTCGCCATCTTCTCATGGATTTCATCAATCAAGTTAACTATAGAGCGACAATCAGAAGTTTATGATATCCCATCTACATTCTGGTGCGCTGCTCAGCTCTGTGTATAATTTCTTAACTATACGCTTGTAACGTCAATGACCAACAAGCCAGATGACCCTAAAGCTCCTTCAGGTTATTATTTAAAATAGTAATATATGATTATTCGCCATCTTGAAATTCATTCCTTGATTTTACATTTAGAACTGCTTGCAGGCATTAATCACTTCCAAGCATTTTCACACAATCACTGTATAATTGCGTTTACATTTAAATAACATTTGGCTGCAATAAGAGATGGGGTGCTACTTAAAGTCTTTAACTTGAGACAATATATTTATAAAAACAGACAGTAAGGCATAGTTTTAGACCACTAATGGCATGTGTGAATCTGGATAGTGTAGCACATGCGTTGTGCTCAGCTTCGGCTTCAATTGTATAAAGTCCTGCTAGCATTCTGGGGCACAGCGGAATTAATGTCGCCTTACAACAAGTGAAACAGTAACCCAGCAACCATCAAAAACCCTAAAATAAACTGCCAATGATAACCAGCCTTTCTTATGATTTCTCAGACGTCCCTCATGCTTTATAGCTTGCATATTGTTTATCACTTTAATCTTTTTTGAAGCTGAGGCTGCAAGCCCTTGGGTCAATAATGAAACTGATATATTAATTGCTCCTTAAGATTGTCATTTTCAGGATTTAATTTTTAGATTCACGTCTAAGAGGCTCTTGAACACAAGCTCAAGGCTCTCAGAGTGTTAAAAGATATTGCACAATAAGACGTTGATGTTTTCTAATACACCAGTACACAGGACAACTTGAGATCTCCTGGATTTTGTATCCATCAGCTTTAAAAGGCTGTCAGCACATATCACAGCCCCTGAAGCATGCACTTCAGTTGAAGTAACCCTTGTGCAGAGATGATCACGCACTACTCTTGTTCTTCGTTTTGTTAGTTGATCTGCAAGTATCCAGATGTAAAATCCATTGCTTTAAAGTATTTCGCACCATTTAATTGATTCAAGGAGTCATCAATTCTTGGCAATGGATATGAGTTTTTTTAAAATGGCATTGAGGCGGTAGTATATTATTAAAAAATATTACTACCATCCTTATTAATTACAATAAGTATGAGGCTGGCTCAGGGACTCTTTGATAAACAATCATTCCATACTTAAAAACTTTCTAGTTCCTCTTCAGCTACTTCATTAATTGCTTTGTAATAACAAATTAGCATCATCCTTATGTGCGCATGATCTCTGGTATCCAAGAAATTTTAACCTCATCCACAAAGGCTCACTAAAAGTTTTCTTTGCCAAATAAGTTTAAATAACGCTCATACAAATTCAAAGCTTCATCCTTATGTTTTATAGTTAACCCTGTAAGCGACTCCTGCATGATAAATTATGCTACCTCTCACCATTTCCAGGAAACACAAACTCCAAAAATTACTGATTTCTATAGCTAATTTTAATTCTACCTTCAGAACAAAGTTCACAAAGGCCACGAATTAATGTTCTTAATGAAATATTCTTGCTGTCAGGATTGCTACTAGAACGTTAGTTTTGCCCTGGCCTGGTGAGTATACCAGGAGCTATGCTTGTTTCATTCAGTAATAATTTCATGGAGGCAAAACCTCTAGTTACAATCCTACCAGAAGGTCTATGTAGTGTCAGTTCTTATGCCAAGTTGATGTCCCTGGACAATTGTTGCGTCTTAGTATACTCTCAGAAGTATTTCCATGTTCTCATTGATGACGTTTGGCAATTGTTGGCTGTGGTTGCCTCTTTTCATATATCCAAATAGAACAGCTCTTTTAGCTAATTACTATTAACGTAGTTTAATGGTGACTCGATGGTTTGTCCTTCTGGCAGCTGTAATAAAGGAATAATATACCCCAATATCGTCATTTATCTTCTTTGAAATTGTAAGACTCACCATATGTTCGCAGGAAGCTCGTTCCAATGAGTATTTTGTAGTTACCATAAAGTAACACTAATTCAGGTGCCAATGCTGCAAAAGGACCAAAGCGCAGTGGTAGACCACTATATGCACCCTCACCATCTGTACTACTGGGACCCGTCATATTAAATCGATGCAATAATCAATTTCCAGAGAATTTTCATCCTTTTATCAAGGAAATTAAAATAGACTTTACAATCACTCCACTATTGATAATTACCATACTTTTATCTCATTTGAAAATTAGGTTAGTGTACTTACACACAGAATAAAAGAAAGCAGTAAAAACCTACTAGATGAATGTATGAAGTATTAAGTTAAATTAAGTGTATCTTTGACTGTGTTTTCAATGCTAGGATACTTATTTAGTTAAGGTATCTATGGACATTTTTAATGTTAAAGCCCTTCAAAGTAGGGGTGTCATCACTATGACTAAACTCCTTGCCAGCAAGTTCTCAACAATCTGTTTCATGCATGGCTTTATAACCATGTAAATCACTTCATTACAGTCACTTTTTTAAAATTCTGTATCACATAAGCATCATTAGGTAAACCATCAAACACGCCAATTATTTATTTTGATAAGCCCAATCTCCAAAGATGAATCCTCATTAACTGAATCATTTTGATCAGGAGGGAAAGGTTTCTATGACACAATAAAAATTTACGCTTCTATTGTGCACTCTATTTCCTCCTGTTGGGATTTAGCAGGGGTCACTATGTTGACGCTGCTCTTGGGACACTTTGATAAATAACTTACCTTTTGATTACAAGGGTATCAAATGACCTCTTACTTTAGCAACATAATTCTTACTGATATTTTTTATAATGTCTTTTTAGCCCATCATTGCCAGTAGAAGGCTTGAGACCATTGGACATTTTCCCTTAAGAACCTATCAACCCTGGCTTTGCTCCCACGTTTGATGGTCCATAGGTCTGAGAACATCTTTTCAAGTAATCAACCAACAAGGCTAAAAGGTTCTTTACACTTGCAGAGTGAGCATATTTATCAGGTTCTAGTAGGGCTTCATTTCATGCTGCAGAATAATCTTAGCGTCTGATTTGATCATTTTCTTCAATCTCATATCTGTTTGGGCTTCATGGTTAAGAAATATCATCAAATTTGAAGATTGTTTTTATCTTCATAAAGCTGATATTCAATAAATCAGCCTTGCATGTGACCATACTCTTAGGACCCAAAAGTCTCTCAATATCTTCTACTTGGACTTTGTGTAGGTGGGGTATTCATCTAGATGAAACATTATAAGTTTAATGATACACTCATATAGGCAATTACAATTTTGGCCGCTTTCTTCCGGTATCTGGCCCCATTCATAGCCATTTTAAAACTTTTTTATGTAAGTAGTAACACTTCAATTATTAACAAAAGATGCTATAACGAAGCCTCAAAGTTTTTGTTTATAATAATGCTAGTTTTGTAGCGCACATTATTATGTAAAAACATAGTCGCTCAGAACATTGGGGCATTGTTCCATGAGTGGTTCCAACAATAGTTAGTCAAAACACTGATGCATCATTTCCTGAGAATTTCACTATTTATTGCTTCTGAACTCTAGGGCGCCGCGCCCTGAGGCTTTTCATGAAGATTAGTAGTTTTATCATATGAACTGGCATCTTTTAGTGTTGGTTTTAGTAAACATGGTCACTGTTTTTCTGGAGTTTTCTCCTCAATATAGTCTGCATCTTGTTAATCATCTATTTTATTGCGATCACCATGGCATTGGCCATTGTCCAAGTTTCTGAAGTGTTGCTCAAATTTCTCCTCCCAGGCCTTAGTTCTAGTATTATATTTTTGGGGTAAATCTTTATCCCTTTTGATTAGAAATTAAGCTTTGATGATATTTTTTATTTGATTTAGGTCAAATATTCTTGATGAAGGAAGTTAAGGCATCGCTACTCTTTAATGTCTTGAGCTTCTTTCTGAATTAATTTCTTAAGTTCTTATACAGTGTAATAGAGCTCATTGATATCTCATCTGAAATATCATCCATGAACAACAATGCTGCAAATATTGTCAACTATGAGAGGCTGATTATTCATTCTGAGGGTTGAGATGGAGCTCTTTTGCTTATTATAATAAGACAATAAGTTTGATAAATGGTAATCTTTCTACACTGACTCTGGAACCTTCAATTATATTAGTATTCCTGTTTCTATTGTGCTAAAGCAACTGATCTATGATTTGTTTATAAAATTTACCAACGTAGACTAAAAAATGTTGCAAACTAATTTCATTAACTTGAGTTTTATTCACTAGAAACAGATTAAGAAGTGGTCAATTCCAATTGACCCGCTCATTCTGTGCCAAATCCAATGGTCACTTATAGGGCTAATAAAAATGCCATTCTGCACCTTCACCAATTTATTCCTCCTTTTGCCTCTACATAACCATGTCTTATGGCCAGGACCTTTTAAGTATACTCTCTTCACATGAGCCATCCTGCTGCAACTCAGATCCTTTTTTATATTCTGTGCTTTAATTCATTCTGTCATTGTAAGGAATTAAGTCATCAATAATTGACATATAACCAATTTAACACATATTGTAAATATAAATGAGCATTGCTGCTTGACCATAAGATTATTTGAACGCTCTGGAGTTGTAATTTGGTTCATTAATTTGACAATAAATTTTTTTGATCAACTTTATAATTACAATTAATCTAAACTCATTGTTGATTCAATTCTGTTATGAGGCCCCAAGGTTGGGCCATTGAAATAAATAAATGTGATTCTTTGGTAGCACATCGCATCCAAATTCAAGTATTCAAAAAATAAAAAATTTATAATAGTAACTGCTGCCACTTTTATGTACTTAATTTTAAATTTTATTCAAGGTGGGCTGACTTGGGGGCAATACCGCACCAATTAGGGAAGTGAAGAAAATGGGAAAAGAGGATAAAGCCTGGAAAACCTCCATGCGTGGCATATGATAGGCCAGGAACTTTATGGACCGCCTTTGCTATTCACTATCTCAGTTCTGGGCATTGGTGCGCAAAACCAACAGTCAAAATCGTCCCCTACCCAAAGTCTTTTATGTACTAAATAATAATTATATTTTTGATAGGGCATCACTTCCACTTTTGTGTTTTTTATAAAAAATTTTTTAGAGAGCGCATCTCTACCACTCTTATGTACTTTTATGAAATGTCATAGCATTGACTAGTCAATTATTACTTTTAATTAAGCTTAAACCTTAGGTTCAGAGTTTAGTGATTTAATAAGATTAAAGTGATATAAAAAACCAATCAATTTTTCTTTTATTCCATATAATTTTACACCATTCAGTAAGCTTTGGAAAAGCCTTTTTATCCAAAAAGCATTTATTAATTATTTTATGGTACATAAGCCTTGCATTAGCATATATAATGATGGTTTGTGATGCCAACTAAGATAGTATATCCAGGGGCTCATGAGCTTATATAGATAATTATTTCATAAAAACAAATTACTACTCATGCACCAATATGATTATATGATATTCTTTATGACTATTGGAAATACAATTTTGTTGACTTAGAAACATAAATCACTTAACTCAAATTAATTTCTACTTTATCAATATTTAATTTTTAAGTGCTACTTAACAATACCTTATTAATCTGATGTTGCTTAACCATTACAATACTTTTGTTTATTCAAGGCATGCTGACCAGGGGATGGACACTACTGATGCTCAAACAAGCTAAAACTTAAAAATAAAATAAAATAAAGTCAAAATGAGACAGCTGGATATACTCAAACTGCTGCAAAATTTAGAAAAACACACCAACCAAGTCAGAAGCAGAAACCGCTATACATCCATGGCAGTGGGTGAAGGGGGATTGGGAGATTCTTATTCCTCATCTGTTGTGGACGTGTAGTGGCACAAAGCTGATAGCATTGGTGTGGGCGCATCATGTAAATGGTGGTCAAGATAACAAAAGGGTGCTTGCAACTCAATGTGTGCGATGAGGAGGGTAGAAATATAGTCTGTAAGTGCTTTTTTCAGCCTAAAGGCGTACTTTAGGTAGGGTGGCAATGGTTGCAAAGTTGTTGCGGGTAATGCAGGTCTTTGGGCAAAACTTTGCGACAGCCACAACTTTTTGAACTGTTGAATTTGCTTCCTGATAGTGTTAGAGATGGTATTTTTTTGTTTTGGAAGCATGGTAATAGATAGGACAGGAGGTGGCAGGCCCGTATCTAGTACAGCAACTGGTTATGCAACAGCTTTACAGCTTAAGTGACATTTGGTGGAGGCAACTGCCTCTTAAGCTAGTTGTTGGTCACTTTTAAATGAGGTGGCTTAGGGAGAGGCACATAATGGCGCTTTGGGAATTAGGCCGCATATTCAGTATTGAGGTACATTTTAAATGGAGGGGGACCAGCCCATTTGGATTCAGGGATAAGCTCTCCCAATTCATCAACCTCAACCAAATAATCTCATGGATTTTGGTTAAATTTGATAGGGTTATTTTCATATGGGTTATCTGTTTTATTTGGCTGGGAGGATGGTTTAAAACTTACTTTAGTCCATTATGGCTTTTGATTAATAAGTTCAGGAGAAGAGGTTCGTTGAGGTATTTTTTAGTTGGTTGATTCAGTGGTTGCTGTGGCTACTACTTTGGAGGGAGGGGGGAAGGATAGCGCCCCATTCTAAGATGGCATTGGATCAGCTATGGGATCATCGTGCAAAGAGTTGGGTGTGGATGCTACAGCTCGTGAGATGGAGGGGCAGTGCCATTTTGCATAGTCCAGTTTGAAACAGGTAGGGCAAATGGTATGCCCTTCATCCACTCGAGCCCAAAAGGATGGTCTGGGGGAAGAGGGGATATTGGTGTGAGGGGGGATTGAGAGGGCTATTTCTGTGGATACTGGATGAATAGTTGTTAAAGCATGGTGGCCTGCGCTGCGAGTGGCTCCATTGGGAACCACAGATGTATATGGGATTAGAACCATTACCTGATAATCCAGCAATAATTTCATTAATTAAAATTTTGGGTGGTAGATGAGTAGGGAGGCCTGCAAACTAAATCACAAGAGATGTATTAGTGGGCAACCAGGTATGAGTAGTTGGGAGGGGGTGCCCTGGAACACCAGGAGGATGGTAGCTGCTACTGCAGCATCAGCTTCGCTTGAGAAGCCAAGATCTAAATACCCCTTGAAGGGGCGGAAGTTGATGAAGCCTGTAGGCTGCATAACAGCCTAGGCTAATTTGATAGTATCTTTATCTGAATAGGGAACAAATTACCATACCCAACCCAAAGGCCAAATTGCATGTTACTCCAGGGGAGCATAAGGGGGCAGCGTGGCACCGCCTGGGTTTGGGAGAGATGTAAGGCCAAGTTCTTAGGCGGGACATAGCGTGCTAAAGAATTCAGAGAGATATTCAATTCAGCCTGAAAACATTTTGGCAATGGCTGAAAAACATTAGGAGGTGGCGCACCACTGCCCCTTGTGGGGGCAGCGAGCGTCAAATGCATTGGCATAGGTAAATTGAATAGGGCAATGATGAGTAGAGCTGTTTTTACTAAATAAAAACTATGATTTGACCAAAATTGAGCAAATTGAGAGAGATCTTAAGCATTACAATACAACCTATGTAAAAGGTATTCATATAGACTTGTCAATTAGAGTTAGATATATTTAGATCTATTTTACAAGTCCTTCCATTTTTCACTTTTAAGAGAGTTCTTTTATTAGCACTAGTGGTGCCCAACCCAAAAAGGGGGAGCCGCCATGCATCTTTATGCAAATGGGACAAACAAAGGGACTATCATAAAATAAAATTCTTAATATGGTACCTCAACTAACAGCCTAGAAAGAAATTTAAGAAGATGAGAAAGCTTTTGAAAACATTTTTCTGGCGCCTGCTTTAGATGGTGGACCATGGCGGACAACATAGGGGTTGGGGCATCAGCAGCATGTGGCATAAGGAGGTATAATTGTGGGTTTTCTTTATTAATGAGGCTGGCGGTGTCAATTGGCTCAATGTATTGAGCAAGTTGATGCTCAGCAAAAGTGATGAGAGCAGGCACACAAGTGAACAATCTAATGCGCGGTGGGTTTTAAGATAATTGGGGTCAAAAGAGAAAGGTTTGTTGCATCAATGCAAGCGCAGCTCGCACCAAATGCAAGCTCTCTCATTTATACTTTACATCTTTCTCAAAATCCTGGTGAAAAGTGGGGATAGGAATAATCTCAACAAGGGACTCCATCGCCCATGAAAATGTTTGTGAATTAGTGTGTTGCAGGGGCAGCTGTAGCCTCAAATCCCATTTTTATTAATATTCTTATATATTGGAAAACCGTTTTGAGGGCGAAAACAGAAGGGACACAAATTGGGAGGGTCAACAAAGAACTCCTCTAAAGCAAAAGCTGGCTTCACATGGTACAGTTGTTTGTCCTCATCAATCCATTCAAAACCTCAAATAAATTGGTTTCAGCCAGCGCTGGACCAGCAACCAGAATTAGTGAAGTGGCAGGAGCTGATTGGCCACATGCTGTTGACCATGGCAGCTCAGCTGAAACTGGTTCAGTCATCGACCCAAGATTCTGTAATCTGGTTTTATCATTAAAATTTTTATAAATTTTGTTTTTGAAAGTCAACTATTAAGAGAGTTCAATAAACTTAATCTTTAATTGACAGTACCTAATTTTTGCATCTGTTTTATGTGAAAATTGAATGATATAGGGTTGAAAGCTTTTAAATTGTATTCTAACTTTTTCCTAAAAGCTACTAACGTGATTTCTTATTCAATAAATTACTATAATGACGTCAATAAGTGATCTTATTATACATAACACTATAGCCCTATCTTTAACCTCCCATTGTGGTAGCTTCTACCTCAGCATGTCGCAGAGGATACTCTGGAAGTATGTTCCATAGAACTGTTGCAGATGAGACTGTGACTGGTGCAACTAGTCATTCCTTGACCGGTGGAATGAGTGCAAACAACCCACAAACTGGTGGTGGTACTGGCGACCAACTGTAAGTCCTGGGGAATGTCCCCTGGGTGTTGATCAGACCATTTTTCTGTTCCTGAATAAGAAGGCACCGAAGAGCATGGCAGTACCCCTCATTACTCAGGGCGATCACGCTCTCATAGTAGATGAGCGCTGGGTAACAGCCCTTCTGCTTTGGATTCCACCCCCAGTACCCACAATCACCTTGACAGAACTGTTATGGGATATCAGCAAAATCTGCGCCAAGATTGTCAAATTGAAATCAATCAGAACTAATTCAAGCAGTAATCTGCCCAACGTCCAGATATCAAATGGCAAGAAAGGTATGAAGACTGATTTATTAGCCAGAATGCCTGACAGTTTCAATTTAATTAACATGCTGATTGAACAAATCAACTCCCTACCAAAGTCATCAGGGATCATCCTCAACGGGCAGGATACATCATCAGAAATTATTGATTAGGGTTCAAAGCCCCCTGTTGACAATTTGAGCATTGTGGCCAATGCGATGCCAAAGACTGAACGAACAGCTCAGCAACCAAGTGCAGGCGGTTTGGGCGTCCCAAACCCATTCCCAATCAAATGGACCTGCCCCTATGTGGGGTGGCCTTGGGGGATTCCCACCGCTTGTTGGGTCAAACGCTGTTGTGCCAACTATCAGAAACATAGATGAGCCTCAGTTTGGACATTTGAGGTCAAGCTGACAGTGACTTGGCCCACCACCAAATTTTTCGATGTTGGTTCCCAGGGAACTAACCCGCCCATTCCCAAATAATTCGCTGGTTAGGTCGAAATTGAGGGTCCTGATCCCGGCTTGTCATTACCCCAATCAACCACTATTTAATCAGTTGCATTGCACTGGGAGAATTGTTGGTCAATTTTCTTCCTTTCCTTTTCATAAAATTTTGCCCAAAAAACCCAATCAATTTTTTTATTGTATTGCTCCTTCTGGCCGCATCCCTGATGGCATTTCCCTGGTGGCCTGTTGGTCCATATACCGGATGGGCTCTACCAGTACTTATGGTCACTATGGCCCCCTCCATCGTTGATTGGATTCAGCGAGTCAAATATTTTTGGCACTATAACCCTTCTATCATGAACTTCTGGCAACAGTACATGGGAATCTTGTGGCCTTACATTCACCAATTGCAAGAGAGAATCTGTCTCCTTGCCTCTTCGGTTGAAATGACCCCTTATACTGATGAACTTATTGAAACTATTTCTGCAATCACACCCCCTGCAGCAAGGCCCCCTGGGTCAGGGATGGGCACATTGTGGTTCATCATTGGGATTTTACTCGCTGTCATTCTACACCAACAATTCATCATTTCACAATGCCTGGCTCCATATAAAGTCATCTGGTTGGCAATGCCTCTGGCATTCTGGATTGCTTTTTGGGTGCTTACGCATCCCAACTGGCAGGCTGTTCTAAACTTCTTCTGCCATTTCCTTGACACCAACCCACTGTGGATGGGTAATCAAAAAGACCTTTTATAAGCTTGTGTGGTAGTAATAATTTTCAAAGTATGTGAGGTGACGTAATGCGAAATGTTTTTCTCCTTTAGGAGCCAGATGAGTTGATTTTATAAATATGACGTCATCACATATAATTTCCTATGATAATTTGCCCTCCTTTTACCTTTGGGAGACAACATAATATGCATTCTGCCAATGATTCTATGATGAGTGAACTGAATTATGGTAATGAAACAATCTGATTTTTGAAAGTGAATACTGCCAAATATGGCAATCATCCAAGCTTGAGAGTAAATTTGATAATATGATGATGCGCATTGTAGGAGCGCCATCACTTGAAACAGAAGTTGAGACAAATATTGCTAAATTTTGTAATCAATTGATATCAGCAGAAGGTACAATAGTTCAAACCCAGAATCAGTGACTAGTTCAAAGGCCCTGAACATCCAGACTTAGGGTTACCACCACAATATTGAGATCGCAGCTACAAGAATTATCGCAAATGCATGAAGTGACCAAAGCAGCAGTCAGAAGGCTTCCGACTAGAAGATTTTAAAAAATCCTTATTATTGAAACTCCAAATCTCAATACTTTTAAGATTTTATTCATTTTATACCTTAAAATTTCTCATAAAGTATAAAATACTTCCCTTTATATCTCAATAAAAAAACCTTTCTACAGAATCCCAAGTTTATCCTTTTTTCACTTTTGTTGTATCAATTGTATTAATCGCCAGTAACCAGTATGGGATTAACCAAATACTCTGTTTCCAGTAACCGGTCTGAGACCAGCCCTGTTTGGAAGAAGATAGTCTCTGTCGCGGATACCTTGGTGCTGATAATGCCAAGGGAGAGGCTAGAAAGGTTTCCGTTGAGATCTGTGGGCCAACGCATGAAAAAAATATCCAAGAGTGTCAGGAAGTTCGCTGTGGGCGTGGACAATTTTAACTAAGTGATTGATGCTGCAAGGGGTAGTATTAGAGGATAATTTGCTTAGTGAAAATGATTTTCATGTTAGCAAAGGTTATCTGGTTCCTAATATGCGCGGAGTAGACCCCCATAGCAGTGAGTTGGCCTCTAGAGTTAAGCGAGCCAAGGATGGCATGCTGAGTTTGGTGATCACTACAGGGTTGGCACCATCTGGACCTAGCAATAATCACAAAAGTTCTTATGAGAAATTTGATGATGAAGGGGATATGGATTTGTATCTTGGAGAGGATTCATCTGAATTACTAGTGAGGGAGGAGGATAAACCCCATACAAGACTCTGTAGCCTGACATTTGAAGTGCACAATCTATGCACTAATCTTGAGCATGTCAAGGAAACACTATAATATCCTTAATTGCCTCACTACCTATTGTGAGAGGATCATCGGCTATTGTCAAATTAGAAGCTACACTTAGGAACTTTGAGGAAAGTCTTGTATTCCTCAAAAAATAGAATGACGAAACCATCACCGCTTTTAATGAATAAGTAGAGCGCTTGGAACAGTCAACAATATGCTGTTCATAGTGGACAAGGGTGTAGAAGATATGAAGGCAAAGATGCATACTGTACTGGAGCCTACTATACCCAATCTATAACTTGACTTAAGGCATCTATGTGGACTGCTCAAAGGAATATGCTACAACCATCTAGAACATGTACCCAGATGACTATGATGCATGCTGATCCTGTTGAAGAGAATCCCAACTTTAAGCTGTATTTAAAACCCATGTATACACCTAGCAAGAGGAAAATTGTGGTTTTCCTCCAGATTTACAAAAATAGAATGGACGGTGCTAGCAATCTCCAGAAGTCTTACCATGTGCAAGGATGCATGAGCCGTGAGGCTCAAGAGATCCTAAGCGCGAGCTTATGGCTAAGATTATCTTGGTCTAAAGTAAAGAACTTCTTACTCTCCGAGTTTGGTAGTAATCAAGACGTCCCAGAATATGAAACAAGGTTTTCTTTTGATGATTATGAGTAAAAATGCGTCAGTCCCAAATTACGCCTCTTGCTACTACCTCAAGGATCAAAATTATGGACCACAGGAACTATTGATCTGCCCACCGCAAAAACCTTTTTACTAAGCCCCTTGGAGATACATCCTAACCTAAATATAAATATGACTCTCGCGGTTAAGAGCGCTTGTCCCTCAAGGCACTTAAGGGAGCATTACTCGACATACAAGGTATGTACAAAGCTAAATTTTATGGCAATGGGACCTACAACTCCCCCCTTGATGAGTTAATAAGGCCATTTATATCACCAATGATTAGGGTGTCAAGACAAAAGACAAGAATAACAAACCGCCTGAACGCTTGCCACGTTGAGAGTAAGTGTCACAAGTGCCACCAACCTGTGAACTTTTATCTATCCTGTATATTGATTACCACAGAGAAGTACTAGCTAACCCCTAAAGAAGATACTCTCAACATTGTAAACTGGGTGGATCTCCACATTGAGGGTTAGGACAAACATGGAGATGAAGACTTGGTTAGTGCAGTTTACCACGTGTTAGTGGCACCTAGCGCGGTGGCTGTACTGGCTAGATAAGAGTATATGGTACTAATGTATATGAATCAAGAAATACCTATTTGTCCCAAGAAAACAAGCCTACATATGTTATCAATTCAGTTGAAGAAGGAGAGCAGTTGGTGACGTCTACCTTTAAGGATGTGGCACCAGATGGAAAAGGCAATATCAAGGCCAATAAAAGCGCTGTTGCTTCAAAACAAGTCAATTGAATCTACCACTGACGGCTTGACCACTGAAATCC